>OX457115.1:2554284-2780068 GCA_949752805.1 Deilephila elpenor | reverse complement strand
TATCGATATTTATTTACGTGTATTCATTGACCTTTACATAAAGATATATCGGTTTACTTCTGGGAATACGTACTATTTATACTCGTTAATTTTATATTCTGTGTTTAAAAAACTGAAAAATTTTAAAACCTCTGACTTTTCGGAGTTGTGTGGGTGCTCGTATTAATAGTCAATCACCACGCACTGTAACGGTGAAGGAAAACATCGTGAGGAAACCTGCATACCGTACCGATTTTAAATAATTTCTACGGTATGTAAGTCCGCCAACCCGCAATAGGCCAGCGTGGTGGACTATATGGCCTTACCACTCTCAATCGATTCTCTCGATTGTAGAGTAGGCCCGTGCCCAGCAGTGGGACGTATATGGGCTGATACATTTAAACAATGCATTATAAGAGGAAAGGGACGACTACGGAGTTGCTTTTCTCATTTCCCTTCAGAGCTGTAAGATATTGTAAAGCGCTGGTTTTACTAATCCTACTAATATTATAAAGGCGAAATGTTGTATGTATGTTCTTCACGCTCAAACGGCTGGACCAGTTTTGATGAAATTTGGTAAAGAGGTAGCTAATACCCTGTATTAACACATAGGCTACTTTTATCCCAATATCCCATTTTATACCACGAGAAAAGAAAAATCCTTACTCCGATAAACGTTCAAAACTTAAAGAGGAATTTACTGTGACAAATGTTTAAAAGAAATGCGTAGTGGTGTTTAAGTTAGTTCTCACTGTTATTTTAAGTTAAAATGAGTTGTTAAGCAAACTTGCGAGTTTAATACACTCAGACGAACTAGTGGCGTCACAAGACAAAGTTTGTTTATCCGTTCCCAATGAACTTTAAATATATATATGGGGATTATGTTCGTAAGACTTAGTATAAATGAAACGTACGCTTCCCGGTGATATTTGTTTACGCTGGGATATCGACCAAACACAGAGACAAATCCCGCCATATTGAACCTCACAAGTTTGTCATGGCCCAGGATCAGCCAAAGTGTTGTTTGGGATTTCGAATACGCCAACAAAATTGTGGCAAACGGACAGTCAGTGATAATTTGGATAAACCTACTGTGATTATTGCCAAGTCCAGTAGAGACATTTTCCATAATGGTTTCTTAGATTTACGCGAATTTTACACATTGAAATAAAACTATTTATTACGGATTTTACTGTCCGCCCCGTGATCATGAAAGCTGTTAAGTAATCGAAACATCGGGAAGTTTAAAAATTAAACCAAATCGCGATAAAATTCGTAATAAATAGTTTTATTTCAACATTTTCCATAGCTAGTAAGTATAGCTTATTTAAAACGTTTCCCTTGTTGAAGACAATGCCGTTTACCTACGGGCATATCAATACAATTTTTTTTTTCCTTTGATGCATTTGGTAATAACCAACTGTGAACTGAATAAAATTGTATGATCATAAGTAAATCAATTTTATTGTAAACAGATTTGTTTCATACTATAAGATTATTGTTACTTCCCTCATAGTCATAGCTAGTAAAAAAACAAAAACAAAAGATATCGTCTACATTGTTTGAAAATCGAATAGACCGATTACTGCCAATGACAACCAATGCAGGCGGGAAGCGGATGCGACATTACCTAGATAACGAAGTTGGCGCGAAGGCCAATGGTAGTAACTCATACAGCCATGAACCTGGCTTGCTATATTTAGAAAAAAATACCTATTTTATTACAATTTTCCTTTTTACCCGAACGTGCGGGGAATTTTAATTTGTGTTTAAAAATTAGGATACTGTCTACTTAATTCTGTGTAACAATTTAATATTTTCAAATAGCAGGAGCAGGTTTAAAGAAATTTTAAGTTGTATCTTCGTAAAAACTTGAAACCACGTTAACATTAAATATAAGGTTCCGGTTTTGTTGAACTTTGTACTGAATTTTTAGGTCTTACCTCTGAAGTTTGAATTAAAAAAGCATTTATTCCTTTAATAAATTTAATTCAGTTGTTATGGATTTATTTTCTCTTATCCATAACAGATGAGATGTATTTTTGAGGAAAATACCTACGAGTTGAATAATAGCTGGACTGCCTCGGTGGCGTAGTTGTATTACGGTACGGTTACAAAGCTGAGGTCTCGGGTTCGAGTCCCGGGTCGGGCAAAGTGATATTGGATTTTTCTATTCATTATCAGCCCGGAGTCAGGAATTTGTGCCCGATATGGCGATAGGCTCGCCCCCTATCACATCGTGGGACGGAACATACAAGGCGAAATGTGGGTGTCCTGGTGGCGCCTCTGCCTACCCCTTCGGGGATAAAGGCGTGAGTTTATGTATGTATGTATGTTGAATAATAGCTATATTTTCTCTTTTAATACTCGGTATTTTCATTTGTTACTTTCATTCCTCTGCTTAAAGGAGATCGGTCGTTTACAGATGAATATTGGGCCTAGTAGTGGAAACACGGTGGAGACAAATGAGACATAGAATTAAATAATAAGGATTTTTTATCCTTCAAATATAACATAGTCTTCTTGAGCTAGGATACGGGGTTTTTAAGATTTATCGTCTTAAAGTTTTACAAAATCTACCATTTTCTGCTATCTGAATACGAAATGTCATAGTTGGCTTATATTTTAAGTTTGGGATGAGTATGAATATACATTATTATAAAGTACGTAAGCTTATCAAGGAAGACAGAAAAACACATTTGAATATTTAAAAGTATATTATTTTGATAGCAGGTTTATTGTATGTAGTTAGTCACTTTGTCATGCGCTAGTTTAAAAAATATCTGAAGCTATCGTACACAATAATGAAAAAATAAAACAATGATTGAGGAAGAATCCATTCAGACATTACAGATCATGTAAGCCTTTGCGCCTTTACGATCGGTGTCTCGTAGTTGTTGGCTTCAGGCGCGCATCAATGATTTCCCGTAGTTTTTGCTTACATGACGATTATAAACATTTTAACTTATTTATATGCTATAGTATTGTTGAATCGAGGTAAGCAATTGACTGCAAGGGACGCCCTAGAGAATAAACACAACACCCAGCCACAAAACGAAATTATATGATTTTCAAATTAATTCAATTTTAAATACACATTAGTACACGACGAAATAAACAATGCAATTTGACAGATAATAGTCTCGTGACAGATGTCAACTCTATTAATGTTGCTGACAAATACAAAAATGGTAGAAATATTTCACGATATCCTCATTTTTTTGTAAATCTAATTCCAATGGTGTAGGATAAAAGTAAATAGAGAAATAAATCTAAAAAAATACCCCAAATTTTTGGTAGTAATGAATTTCTTGTCCACAGTTGGACCAAATCGACCGATCTCCTTTTCTGACAACCCGTATTTCTGACAAGTCGGCCATGTTGTGTACAAAATATATTTTACAACTTTACTGCTTTTATTCATCTTATTAAGTGGTGTTGCGGAAATAAAGTTAAATGCTATAATTCTGTTTTATAATAATTTTCAGGTGTTTGTTCTTTTTCTCCAAAGTACTCGAAAATCAGTTTTGGTTAATACTGATCTATTTAAGCAACTTGTACATACAGTAAATAAATAAATAAATAAATACACCCAACAGTCACATACATAGTTCTGACCCCACACTAAGATCGAGTCTTGTGTCGTGGGTATCAGAAACTACGAGAGACTTTTCGGTCTCACAAACACCCAGACCCGAAACAAATACCTGTGGATCACACAAACATTTGTTTCGGTGCGGGGATCGAACCCGCGGTCTCTCATTTCACAGCCGGCGTCTAACCAACTGCGCCACGGAGGCTATCGTGCTACAGTGCTAACAATTTATGAACCCTAAGCTTTAAGCTGACAGTTCCAACTGTGGACTGTAGGCATAATGACTGCATTGACTAGAGACTATCACCCATACCCGCCACAACAGCACGCAAAAAATTCACATCGACCAATGGAGCTCAGAGAGCCTCTTACCATTAATCAGAAGAAAAACAACTAGAAGCGTTAGAATTAAATAATTAATGATCTGTTATCTACATGGTGTAATAAATACTTACGACCTTATTAATACGATGCTCAAAACATAGAGACCATCTGCACTCAAAAGTGAGAAGTAATCCAACAGATGTAACTATTTTGAAAATATACACTCGGTATAGGAATTTTTACAATAACCTTCTACGGAAATTAAAACAACAACACGACACCGAAGAGCTTCACAAGAGTAAAGGAAACTTGAAAAAGCTGTGGCACGGTATAAGGCAAATCTCGCACACCAACCAACCGAAGAAAGTAAATCTCGACTTGACTAGGACAAAAAATAACATCTGCGATTCCCTTAGTTACTGTAATGACTATTTTACAAAAATAGGGCTTAATCTTGCCGAACGTATCCTCTCTGATATAAATGAAACTCAGGAATCCCTCGCAAACAAAGTCAGAATACTGAACTCTCCGCTACATTCACTGTTCCTCAATCCCACAGACGAAGTAGAAATAGAAGCTCTCATACTAACACTAAAGTCAGATAGCGCCCCCGGTGCAGACGGAATAACAAATCGACTTCTCAAAATTATAAGACCATATATTGTCCCTCCTTTAACACACATATGCAACCTTAGCATTAGCAAAGGCACCTTCCCCGATATCTGGAAGACAGCTATCGTAACTCCCATACACAAAGCCGGCAATAAATCAGACCCCTGCAACTATCGACCTATCTCACTTCTTGGTTCGTTTTCAAAAATACTAGAAAAAATCGTACACAAAAGAATTATACATTTTATAGAAACAAACAATTTATTATCTAACTCACAATTTGGTTTTAGACAAGGCAAATCCACTGAGGACGCCGTGTCAGATTTAACAAATAAAATAGTTTTTCATCTTGACAAAAGCGACAAATGCATAGGCGTATTCCTGGACCTGGCCAAAGCATTTGACACTGTGTCTATCCCGATCTTGTTGCGGAAACTCGAACTATCAGGATTCCGTGGACAAACATTAGACTGGTTCAAGAGTTATCTAAGTGGCCGCACCCAACGAGTCAAAGTAGATAGTCACCTAAGTAGTCTAGGAACCGTAAACTTTGGAGTCCCACAAGGAAGCATACTGGGTCCAACCTTGTTCCTCTTGTACATCAACGACCTAGCTTCGATAGACTTAATTAACGCAAATATATTCTGTTATGCTGACGACACAGCAATTATCTTCCACGGTCGCACATGGGAGCAAGCACGATTCAACACAGAAACAGGCCTTGCAAAAATAGTCAATTGGTTACGGGAGAACTTACTAACCCTCAATACTGCAAAAACAAATTTTGTTTGCTTTCACAAAACAGCTAAATCAGCGCCTCCGCAAACATTAGACATAAAAACACACGTTTGCAAAAACACAAATCATTGTCGTTGCTTAAACATAAACAGAACAACAGCCATCAAATACCTCGGAGTAGTACTAGACGAAAAATTATCCTTCAAGGAGCACCTTATTGTAGCAGCAAAGCGCACCCGCAAACTTATATACGTCTTCAAGAACCTGCGCTCAGTGGCAGACCTTCAGTTACTGAGAGAAATCTACATTGCAATCTGCCAATCGGTATTGTCATACTGCATCTCTATTTGGGGAGGGTCCGGGGTCACAAACATGCTACCCTTGGAAAGATCACAAAGGGCGATTATTAAAATAATCTTAAGAAAACCAATCAGGTACCCGACTGCAAAGGTCTATTCCGACTCAAACTTACTTAGCGTACGCGGGCTTTTCATCCTCCGTGTCATACTCCGGGTTCATCGAACTACAAAAACATTACGAACCAGTGCAGGTCTTACTCAAAAAAGAGTAATTTGTCTCCCTACACCAAGAGTTAGCACAACTTTCGCTAAAAGATTTACTCTTTATCTTCATCATCGACTATATAACAGAGTAAACAAGGAGTGCTCAATCTTCAAAATTACTGATAAGGAAGTTAAATCCAAAGTAGAAAATTGGTTGGCCAATCTAAAATATCCTGATATCGAAAACGTTATAAGAGGATTCTATTAACATTGTCTCACACACACACTCACACACACACACACACACACACACACACACACACACACACACACACACACACACACACACACGCACGCACGCATACACACACATACTCACACGAACCCACACACACACACTCACGCACACACACACACACACACACACACACACACACACATACACACTATTGTTATTCTTACTACTTTTAAGTCTTTATTGTTAATAAAAACATTTTAGTCGCGTATTTTAAAGCCCGGGTGTATCTACAGTGGTTACCCACGATACAAGCTCAGCTTAGTGTGGGAACTATGTATCACTACTGAAGCAGCAAATATATCGCATTACGCCTAAAATATTACATTCTAAGTACAATTGTGTAATTGATGTAAGCTGTGTAAAAAATGGTAACAATAAATTATTATTATTTTACGGTTGTTTTTTAAACGCTCAGCATTTAACTGGTGTAATAATGGCGGTTACGAGCCTAGGCCAGGTAACCGTCATTTATTGTTAATTTTAATTAGGGTCAAGTTGATGGTCGTCACTTTGCATGAACTTCCGTACTACTCGGCAAGTATTCAATATGGCTGCTTTTTGCATTGATATATATATTTGTGAGGGTAGGTCCAAAAGTTTTATACTATGGTGTAAATGTTTAGGGATAACTCCAGTCGTTGATAAAACTATGGGTACAATGTAGACTTTGTCCATTCTCCAGATTCTAGCTATTTCATCTTTAAGTTCTGTATACTTTGTTACTTTTTCTGTTATAGTTTTAATTATATTATGTGTATTAGGTATTGCTATGTCCACGATGTAGGTAATTTTCTTAGTTTTATCTTGTATAGTTATGTCAGGCCTATTGTAGTGTATGGTTCTGTCTGTGAGTATAGCACGATCATAATACATTTTATAGTTCTGGTTTTCTAGTATTGGATTCGGTATATATTTATAGTATGGTATGGGTTTAGATGGATCTGGTATCAGTTTATATTTAATAGCTAATTTTTGGTGTATAATGTTTACTATTTGGTTATGCCTATGTGTGTAGTCTGTTTGGGTCAACGTCGGGCAAGCTCCTGTGATATGTTGGATGGTTTCCGGATATTTGTGGCATTTACGACATTTATCATCTGCAGCGGCTGGGTCTTTAATAATATATTTGCGGTAATTACGGGTGTTAATTATTTGATCTTGGATAGCCACTATAAATCCCTCAGTTTCAGGGAATAGGTAACCGGTCGTGAGAAATTTATTGGAAGCCTCTGTGTCGATATGGGTCTGCTCTAGGTCGTAAGGATGCCTTCCATGTATAACTTTAGTTTTCCAGGAGTTAAATTTTTCCTTATTAAAATCTCTCGGATTCACTTCTGTAATTGGGGTACTAACGGATTCGGAGAGGTTTAGTGGTGTGCACTTCTTGTCGTTTGCTACTACTGCTTTATGGATGCCGCTGGTATTAGCTTTCTGGTAAAAGAATGCTTTTAAACTATGAATCTGTTTATGTAACAAAGCTTGCAGGTCAATAAGTCCTCTGCCTCCATCTTTTCTTTTAAGAGTTAATCTTTCAATTGCTGATTTTGGGTGTAAGTGATTATGTTTAGTTAGTATGGTGCGTGTTTTTATTTCAAGATTATTGATATCAGTTTTAGTCCACTTAATTACTCCAAAAGAATACGTTAAAATAGGTATGGCATAAGTGTTAATGGCTTTTATAAGGTGTTTTCCTATTAAGTTAGTTTTGCAAATTTTAGTGACACGATTTTTATATTCTATAGAGAGTGTTTGTTTTAATTTAACATGGTCTAATTTCTTTGATTGGTGATAACCCAGATATTTATAGAAGTCATTGGCTTCCATGGATGATATAATTTGGTTATCTGATAAAGTGTAATTTTCTGATTCTATTGTTCCTTTTTTAATATGTATAGTTTTACATTTATCTAACCCGAATTGCATATTAATATCTGTACTAAATTTAGAGGTGATATCTATTAAAACTTTCATATCTTTGGTATTTTCGGCATACAATTTTATATCATCCATGTAAATTAAATGTGAGATCTTAATATCATTCATGGAATACTTTAACTGAAAACCTTTTTTGGATTTGTTTAGTAGGGAAGATAAAGGGTTAAGGGCTAAACAAAACCACAAGGGGCTCAGAGAGTCTCCCTGGTATATTCCGTTTTTTATAGATATTTCCCTGCTTACTATTGATTCTGTATTGCTGTTTATATAAAGGTTTGTTTTCCATTGCGCCATAACGTCGTGCAAGAATTTAATTATAGTTTTATTAATTTTGTAAATATTTAACACTTTGATTAACCAAGAATGTGGAATACTATCAAAAGCTTTTTTGTAATCTATGTAAGTACAGTGTAAATTTCGATTACGAGCGTTAATTTGTCCGTGGATGGTAGAATCAATGATTAGTTGCTCTTTACATCCCTTGTGGTTCTGTCTGCAGCCTTTCTGTTCTTCTGATAATATACTATTTGTTTCTAAATGACTATTAATTTTACGAGTTATTGTGGCTGTAAATACTTTGTAAATAGTTGGAAGGCATGTTATTGGCCTGAATTGAGATGGGTCATGTGGATCATTAGATTTAGGGATCATATACGTTATACCTTTGGCAATGAATTCTGGAATGGCCTGTTTACCTTGTACTATTTCAGTAAAATTTTTTGCTATCGGTTTATGTAACGTATGTAATTTTTTATACCAAAAGTTGTGAATTTTGTCTATTCCTGCAGATTTCCAGTTATGTAATTTTGTGGTAACAGTTAATATATCTTCTTCGCTTATCTCACTAAACTCCATCTCCTCAATCCCATCCCATTTAGCTTCTTCTTCTTTTATCCATACTGCTTCTTCATTATGTAAAACTGTTTCCTCCCATATACTAGACCAGTATGCTTCCAAATTTTCCATACTCGGTATTTCTCTGTTTCTATTAATTGAACTGTTCTGTGAATTCAACTGTCTATAAAAAATATTTTCATTTGTTGTAAATAGCGTATTCTGTTGTTTTCTTTGTAGACCTTTCTTATATCTAGCTAGTCTATGAGATTTAAGTGAAAGTTTTTGTTTCAATGTGTCTAAAAATTCTTCTGGAAGGATATTACTATTTTCGTGTCTTGTGTGCTGTTTATTTTTACTGAATATATTTTCTACGTGTTTAACTACTTTTTTCGATCTATTTCCACGAATGTATTGTGTAACTCTACCTATGTCAGCTCTAATTTGAGCAATATTCTTCTCAAGTCTTATTTGCCACGCTGGTTTCTTTTGTTTATTCGTGGGTCGCTGTTGTGGATGGTTCGTTATATTATATTTAAGCTGTTCACTTATAACCATTGCGGTACAATAGACTATGGTGTGAATATCCAATAAAGTTGTATCCGAAGTTATAAATTGGGGAAGAATATTATTATTAAATATATTTAAAAGTTGTGTAAGTTTTTTGCTGTATTTTAATTTGGGAAGCGATGGTCTTACAGTAGGGTCCATGCCACTATATTGTATATGTGTGGATTGCATTTCAATAAGAAGTTTTTGCGCCATACCATCAGGGACAGGGTTTTCTGTTACTTGTGTATCGGTGTTACCTAATGTTATTATGTCAGTGACTGTTTCTGTCACTCTTTCACATGTGTCCTGAATACAATCTGAAGTTAAAAGAGGCGGATATACGCTTGACAAAGATGTATCTTGATGTAAATATCTGTTTTGTGTATTGATGACATTATTCTCTATTGAGTTTTGTGGCAATTCTGAGGTGGTGTTACTTCGCTCTAATTCAACCCTCACTTCTTCTCTAAGGTTTTGTAATATGTCTTCTGATAGATATTTGTTTTTGATAATACAACGTCTTTGGTCGGATATTCTTTGTTCGCTTACACTGATGCCGGGATATTGATTTTGGAAAAGTTCATGCAAAGATTTTCTATAAGTTGTCATATCTGTCTCTAATTTAGTAATAAGGTAGTAAGTACGCATGATAAAGATATTTACATCAGTCGTCCATTTCATGCGTACTCTAACTTTTCCAGCTTTAGTGGACGCAGGTAAAAAGGCATTCACCTCCCGCGTAACACTTAAAGCTGGGGTTGAAGGGGGAGTGGGGTCTCGAGATTCTTCATCAGTAGTACTAGGTGCATAAGACACGGTACTTGGGCTATATGGATCCATTATGGATGATACTGGGCTTTCTGATCTATTGTCAGTCGGTCTGTCATGTACGTTGGCTGTAGTATCTTCGGGTGACCCGGTGGGAGCCCGCCTACTCAACTCCTCACCGCTGACGGTTCGCATGCTGAAACACCCAGCGTCAGCTCCAGGTGTGCCCCGGCGATCACCCCCGGGAAGCGGCCCTCTCAATTTCTTTTTAGATCGAGTCTCCATTATTAATGGGTTACCAGTTCCACGTTAGCCACGCCAGTACTTTTATTATCGTGTGTCCGCCCCCTACGTGATCAGGTGGTCGATCCGGACGTGTGGTTGGATTTTAATTATTATTATTATTATTATTATTCATAGACAGTTTTAAAACCTATTTTAGTTAACGAATATTTTGTCCCTTTCGCACGACTTTCGATTTCAGTTCGATCGAAGAAGACCAACATTCGTTAACTAAATTAGGTTTTCAAACCTAATGTGTATGTATAATGTATATGAATAAAGCCGTAAAACGATAATCAATTAATAATATCTCCAAGTAGATAATCAGTTAAATATTATAAACAAGCGCGGCTGAATCCAACAGAGATTTACTTAACCTCAAATTCAAATTCAGATCGTATTTGCATATAGAAAAAAATATATCTAGCGCACGTTTAAAAATTCACTCGTTCAACGAGAACGAGGATTTACATAATAATAATACGTTCACATTTCCATGAAATTAAACTCAGCATTCCGTATTCAGCGGCTAGATGTAATAATTTCAAAATTATTCCGTTTATTTTCCATCTCAAACCGCTTGCAACGCGGAACGTTCACAAACGAATACTGCAGTAGCAAAGTATTTTGGACGGTTTATTAAATGCCTTTGATTTATTACTAGAATCGACAAAAGGTAGAATTCAGCAGTAGATGCTGTATGGAATTCGTATTAGAAATGGACAGCTAGAATATTTTAAAGTTGCAGTTGTCTGTCTGAAATATTTTCAATGATTGGTTCTGTTGAGTTGATAAAATAATAGTTGCACCGCGTCATTGATAGGTTGAACGCGTAAGGTCTTGTTCGATTTGCATAACAAACAAACAATTGTTTGAGATTTTTTTGATTAGGTAAATCAATAACTAAATTGAAATAAAACTAATTTTGCCTATTTTCAATCACTAAATTTATAGGACGTGACAGTCTTCCAGAAAACTGATGAGATGGGTATTTCTTCCTTGTTGACAGTCGTCATATGCATGCATGACTATGCAGATCTGCTGAAAATGCCTATTTCCGGAACGCTAATCACTAATGTCACTTTACAGTTTACTCCTTGTCCTCTTTATTAGCCGCATAAAATTCTAACACTAGTCTAGATAGTTTCTACCTAAGGGATATTAATATCGTGCCCACCATCTTAAGACATGATGTAGTAACAATCCCATTCAAGTGTGGGATATAGATATACTAAGAAAAAGTAAGAACCAAAAAAGATAAAGAAAAAAAAATGCTGACGTTTAAAAAAATATGATTAAGGGTTTATTTTTGAGTCAGAACACAAATAAAGGTTTGATAGATTTTAATTCCAATATTATAGAAATTGGACGAGTAGCTAATGGGGTAAATTTCCTATTTCAGTTGCACCACAATCGGATTGATTCAACCGAACATTCTGTATGGTTCCGCATGTGACAAAAGACTGGGAACAATTTGTGAACAATGTATGAAATATTCCGTTCCCTAGGCAGGTTATATGGATTTCGTTTAATTTTTTTGCATTACAATTTATAAGTAATCTATCATCTATTGGCGGTGGCGAAATTAGGAACTACAAATAAAAGTATAACTTATCTGTTTATCTCATTGTTTAACGTAATTTTAATATTATAAAGAACGAGCATTTGATCTCGTAATCTAATAGTAATAAAATACCCAAAGTCATAAGAAGTGAAGACAGGAAACCTTTTTTATTATTTACTTTGCAAGAGCGCTTTCGGGCGTCAGAAGATCGTAGATGTCCTATAATTAAAGTACCTATCCACTGACGAGATATCCGATTAGAGGGTATCACTAGCTAGTCGACACAATTTTGCCGGCTTAACAAAGAGCCGGCACATACAGCCTCCGTGGCGCAGTTTTTTAGACACCGCGCCGGTTGAAACGAAAGGGCGCGGGTTCGATCCTCGCACCGAAACATGTTTATGTTAACTACATATTCATTGTTTCATGTCTGGGTGTTTGTGAGACCGAAAAGTCTCGCGTAGTTCCTGATACCCACGACACAAGACTCGATCTTACTGTTAGATCAGGACTATGTATGTGACAGTTAGGTGTATTTAATTATATAACTATCTGAATGTACTCGGGATGAAAACGAAACGTGACGACGCATTTTAATAAATAACTATTGTGTAAATTTACACAAATTTTTTTTCAGGCAGTTTTTTTATATAAAATAGATCCTGCAAACGAGAAAACAGGTTACCTGAAGGCAAGTGATCACTGCCTATGACCATCCACAACCCTTGGATGGTAGATGTGTTGCCGGCCCGTCAAATCTGGAGGGGAGCGGGAAGAAAAATGTATGGGAGGAGGGAAGGGTATTGTAAAATCTTAGCACCGTTTTATTTTTTTCACATTTTATCTTTTTCTAATAACTCACTGCTAAACACTGAGATCCTCTGTGATTGAAATGAACTGGTGGTAAATTGTATACCGTGCTAGCTTCGCGCTATACAATTTGATTTCGATATGATTTT
Source organism: Deilephila elpenor (assembly GCA_949752805.1). Classification (NCBI taxonomy): domain Eukaryota; kingdom Metazoa; phylum Arthropoda; class Insecta; order Lepidoptera; family Sphingidae; genus Deilephila; species Deilephila elpenor. Next base: position 2,767,125 of record OX457115.1, on the reverse strand, counting down.
TCACAATAATGTTCTTGTTCAAAATTTTTTGAAATAGGTACTTCTTCTGGAATTGAACTTAACATTCTCGACCTGCCATGCCGGCTTATTAGTTCCGTATGAAATAAAGTATTATATTATTAGGAACACAGCCAAATTAAAAAATTCCATCTAATCAAAACTTCCGCAAATATTGTACGAAAATGTTAAACCTTAAAATTCATGTTATTCGTTTGATGTTAAATTAAAGCGGTTTTCAAACGGCCCAAGTTTAATTAATGAGTTCATCTAACCGAGGGCGGAATTTATGAATTCTCAACATGCCTTGCAATCCTTTTTTTCAAGAAGTTAATTTTCTTCACGCCAGAAGATTGTCATTTTTCGTACCTATTTTATAAGGATTTTTTTTTTCGTCATAATTAGGCAGCACGTTCATAATTCCGTATTCAAGTGCGATAACAATTTTAAATAAATTAACACATTGTCTTTAAATTATTTTATTTGTAGTAGAATACACAAAAATAACTTTCGAAAAATTGAATTCATTTTAAAGTTACTAAATTAAAGGCAAAGTTTACCGTTTATTATAAAATTAAGAAATTAAGCCATCCAAATATAAAATGGGATAGACCTCGGAAAGTTACGAAAATAAACAAACATCATCTGATCAGTGGAAAACTTTGAAAATATTTTTATTACTCACTTGGCTCTCAAAGAAAGTTGTCGATCGTTGGGGCACACATATTTGTTGGCTTTACTTGGTTGATTCATCACACAGTTTGAATTTAAAAAACAAGAATCTGTTTACAATGCGCGGCAAGAGTGGTGCCGCGCGTCCGCGCCTGTTGATTCCATCCAACTGTTGCTTCGCGCGTGGCGATGGCTCATAATCGATATTTTAACAACGCACTTGAAAAGTAACATCATGTTGGAAATAGCGACATCCTTTTATCACAGAGATAAAGAGGATGTAACCATATGTGATGAATATTGTGCATGACGTAAAAACATTGAGGATGGGATAATCAGCCTGCCTGCTTTGGTATCAGAGTTCAAATTTTGTTATGAATGTGTTCCCAACATTTGAATATTTTGCTACCTGAACAAAATTAAAACTGTGATAAACAAATATATGGATTTATTTATTTCTTGTTAAAATTGCTCAGAAATATTAAAAAAAGATTACAAAGCTGCTACAAACATTACGAACAGGGTATGCTATTTGCCGATAAAATAAATATTAGCAAGTGTTTATCAATACTTAGTAACTGAATTTATTTATTAAACAAGTTACTAAATATTAGCAATATGTACATATTGAATATTAAATCTTATGTTTTTCAAATATTCAATCGAATTTAAATCACTTACTGTATATTTTTATTTTTGTGCAACGTATCCGATTGTAGAAAGAGACACAAATATTTCTATCTCACTTATACCATAGTGATTACACAAAGAATATCGATAACGTAAGCTGTCATCGCAATATATCATCAATTAATAATGATTTTCGTGCAAGAAAATATTATTGTGTTTTGTAACTATATTTTTATTTTACATTTTATTTTTATAATATGAAGTGAAATAATTACGTAAAGTCGTTAGTAGAATTATGTTTTGGGTTTGAAATTAAAAATATCTATGTATATACCAGCCCATATACGTCCCACTGCAGGGACTGCAATGCAAAAAAATTAATTGCAATGAAATATTTAACACATTTTTTCCTTGAATAGTGACCACTATACATGGTGGTTACGACGAAAGAGTATCGCCGGCCGGCATAATTGTGACGGGCAACCAGAAACTTGTATTTGACGTCGGTTATTAGTTGTTACTCTACCTGAACTGTGCTGTGCGTATTAACAAGCGCATTGAAGTCACTTTGTCGTGCGAGTAAAAAACAGTTTCTTTTTTGTTAGTACAGAATTACAAAGTCAGCATTAAAACTACTTTAACATTTTTAATTCTATATGATATTATTTTCGCAATAAGAATATTTTATATACCACCATTTAATATTAATTTACATAAATATATTACGATATTTTTGTATTTGCCTCAGTTTATTTTAATTTAGTTGATCCCCGAATATTTGCACTTTTTCCTCTTATAGGTAAGTATCTACCAAATATAATATAATATATATCAATTAATCTATCGATTCTAAATTTACTTTCATATCGATATATCGTCATCGTAAATTGATACTACATCACTACACCCTAGTGCCAGATTTTGACATTTCACTTTTCAGTAATGATGGCGCATCTGCGAAAGGTGTATTTAGTGTAACTTATAATTTTTATGTACGGCTGTGAAGTGAAAACAAAGTGATATTAATGCCGTACCGCAGGCGCTTCTCCGTCAAGATGCAGGATTTCGAAGACGACGTGACTGTCGTGGACGTTTATGACCTGGCATCGGATATAGGCAAAGAATGCGAGATAATTATCGAGAAATACGGCCCTGACGCCGTTACAGCGCTTCTGCCGAAGGTGATAAACGCGCTGGAATTGCTGGAGAACTTGGCGGTGAGAAACGAGAAGGAAAATCAAGCGCTGCAAGAGCTTACAGCGAAGATATCGCAGTTGGAGAACGACAAGATCGAGAAGGCTGAATACAGGCAGCGCTTTGAAAAAGTGAGTAAAGGTCATTATTAGGTAAATTGGTACTTGGTTTTACTTATTAGTAATATTTGTTGCGTTCTGCATGCTCGCTAGTTGAATGCGCGAATCGTAAGTATATTTCGTCACTAGAATGTGTTTAATTTAGTTGCAAAAGATTGCAAGCGCCGTGCAGTTTCGCTACGTGACAGAAGTATGTTCGCGTCAACATAATTACCTTCTAATAAGAGTTTTTTTTTATTTCCAATGTACTGTGATCTGTGTTATGAATGATGTGTCATAAGATTTTTGTATGCACCGGTTTGATTTTTATTTCTAACGTTCTGATTTTTGTTTGCATAATTTACAATATATTTACAGCATTTGTTGTGTATTTGAAATTGTTTAACAAAGAAAACAAGTAGATGTCATCAAATGTTAGGTACGGTAAAATAATTTTTAACTTGTATTTTAACTTGTACTTTAGTAATTAATTTACCAATATCTAGCAAATAAAATAATTCCCCAATTCCAAATTGTGAAGAGAAAAGAGTTTTTTCACATATTAAACCATGTGTTATGTAAAACAGTATGCACAACACTCTTATTCTGACTGAAATGCCTCTAAAATCCAATTAATCAGAATGCAATTTTACTCTATTAAAGTCACAAATTGTTGTTATATTGCCAAATTATCTCACAGTACCAATGCAATCTTGAAATTGATAAAACTTATTTTTTTATACATTATCATTATCTAAGACTAATATAATATTGATAAAATACTTTAAATTCATTCAACCTACATTTTACATCAATATTGGTTTATTTAAAGTTCAAGACCCTTTCATTAATTTAGATCAATATGCCCTCCCTAAAACCCCCCTTTTAGTGCCTTAGGGATGTATGGAAGAGATATCACAGTGTCCATCACCAACCAGACGGATATGCAATAGATTAATGACTTTCATCTTACATATAATTACAAACAGTTTGAAGGAAAACTAGTATTAATATATTTCAAGAGTTTGCATAACTCATTTATGATAATCACTTAAATTTAATTATATAATACATTTTTAACATGTGAAATATCAATAAATAAAATTACTTGTCAACCCAAATATAAATGTGACAGGTTTACTCCACAGACTTTTTAAAGATATGTTACATTTATTTAGTTATAGCTAACTAAAAACTATTGAATTCAAATGTAATATTCTGACATACCTATATTACCAATTAAAAGGTCATACAGCATAAGAAATAACTACTGATGCAGAAATAGTGAAAGAAAACTATGTGAGTAAATGTGCACACTTGAGAGTACGCTATAAAATTTTTGATATGATTTTAAGTTTACCAACTGTATTGGATCAGCATAGTACCCTAAAAGATCTGCTTCTTAAAGGATTGATATATAGATGCATTCAGGTTTAAGATTATAAGCCAAATGATTCAGCAACATGGCTTAGTCATAATTTTCATAATGGTTTCTTAGATTTACGCGAATGTTACACATTGAAATAAAACTATTTTTACAGATTTTATCGCGATTTGGTTTAATTTTTACATTTTTTAACTTCCCGACGTTTCGATTACTTTACAGCTTTCGTGGTCACGGGGCGGACTCAAATAGTTTCATAATTTTCAATTAATCAATATCACACATCATCATTTTCTTATCACTTAATTTTTACATGAGTGGTATCTGAGTCTTGTAGTGGCTTTTCATTTTTGCCAATGGAATAGCCTTAGATCTAAGCTAGTTGTATAACACCATCTTCATCACCGGCCTTTTCAGTCTGATGAAAATATACTTAAGTACTAAAAAATATAAAAAACTTCATACAAAACAGCATTGTCTAGCCACTTGCCACAGATGTATACTATTACGAACAGTAATGATAATGGTATACATTATTTATGATATTATCTCGGGTTATGTCAGAGCTTTCACCATTCATCAGTTATGAAATAAAGAAACTTTCACTCACTTCTATAATTTTTGAAAGCATTTTAATTATTTTCTATATGTTGACCTTATATGGTTTCCAGTCCAATTAAAAGTGTAATTATATTTAATGGTATCATAATGATTTGTAAATTAATAACAAATTTGTATTTATGTAATGAGTACAAATGTTATGCTGATATCTTAGATAGCTAATCTATGTTGTAAAAAATGTGTTACTGTATTTAATGTTTGGCAAATATTAATGTTCTTTTAAACACATTCATTTGTGTATGTGCTGTAATGTGTTGTTTCTTTCGGTATGCATGTAGTGTATATAATATTATACACTTGTGTACACAATTGTAACATGTTTTACAAGAAAGTTTTGTGACTATTGTTTGTAAACCTTCTGTGGTTTGCCTTTATGTCATACATGAGTAAAAAAGATAATGAGTAAATGTAAATGCTTACTTTTTAATTTAAAACTATTGCTTATCCAATATCAACACTTTTAGAAGTAGGCCTTTATATACATACCATAAATTCTTATACAGGTTTCCTTAAACTGTTTTCTTTAACCTACCTATTATTTAAAATACTTTGATATTCCTATTAAGTAAGTAGTTATGTTAATAATTATTAATATTTATGATAGTGACTAATAAAAATAATGAATACAGATCACATGATACATATTTGTATTGTATTGTTTATGTGTAGATTGCAAATGCCAAATTGATAATATAAACTGGATTTATTACTTGTGTGTACACATTTTAGAGCAAAATTAGACCACAGATTAAATGACAATATGAAAGTATTGGTAAGGACCACAACAGGTTGTGGTTTACTAAAAACATTATTAAATAACCGTAACAAGAACTATCTGTATAAAAAGCCTTATAAGTTATAACCCTACTTCAAGACATTATTGGTAATTAAATTGTTCATTAGTAAATATAAAAAAAGGTAATTACTAAGAAATGATTTAATTTACATTAAAATTATCTGAATGAGGTACTTAGTGTATATCTATAGTAAACAAAATATTGGAGTGTAGGTAAATAACACATAAATAATTTGAGATAATACTTATCAAATAAAATATTTATTCGAATGACAAGTGCATGTTTACTAATAAATTACAATACCACTTCCTTATCGTCACATTAAATATTAATGTTTAATATTTATTTATTTAAAGTATATATGTGTATAGATACTTTCAAGTGCATATGCATATGGTCAGGAAAACTTGAATTGTACATAGTTATGTTTTGGTTTAAATTAATTAGGAGGCTAGGTGCTCACTTAGTATAAAATAGGAATAAAAAACGTTATTTTGGCAAGCCTATAAAAGAATTAGGAAACTTAATTTAGACACAAACAACACAGTATGAATATTGTAAAAAAACACGACAAAAATTTATTTTCTCTATTTTCTTTTAAATACTAAGTGCAGCTTTAGCATTCTAAAAAATACTTTAAAAAAGTAAGTAAATGTTTTATGTATACTTTGAAACATTTATAGTATTAAGTTAAGTTTTTTTCCACCCAAACACCAACTGCAACTCTTGTCGCTTATACAAAGTTAATGTAATGTGATACAAAACAGTTTAACTCATAACTGGAATACACTGGGTGTGGCGAAATAAGAATTTCGTAACTTCATAGTATTTATTGCTTGTTCTAAGTAGCTGGGCAACAGTAGACAAAGTTGTTTACACCCATAAAATATTAGAAACAACTCATTCGCTTTTTTGTGGTTACAATAATTACATAATGGTTTCTTAGATTTACGCGAATGTTACACATTGAAATACAACTCTCTTTTACGAATTATTGCGAATTTAATTAAATTAATTAGAATAATCTGCAAATATTAGTTTAATTTCAATGTGTAACATTCGCGTTACACAATTAATTAATTAAAACGAACCAAATTCGTGATAAAATCCGCAGAAAATAGTTTTATTTCAATAATTACATAAGTTCGTAAGATATTCGCTATCGTCTTCCACAGCAACCACCGTCCACAGTGGTTAATAACACTTTTTTTTAAACTGGCACGGCATAGTGACTGCATTGCACCTGATGGTAAGTGCTAATGCCGTCCAGATAGAGTATCAAATGGTATTACCATTCGATACAATCATGCCGGCCCGCTGAGATGCCTCTTCACTTTAAAGTGACTCATGTAATGCGACGCGAGTTGGGTTCAACTGGCCGTCATAATTGTGTCGACTGGCGTGAGATAATCATCTCATTTCGGTGGATACTTTATCTGGACTGCAATGCATTTAAAATCGCTTTCATTCAGTCACTTAGTTGTGTATCTAAGGAAGGAAAGCCTATCATAACCACAACCATTATAATTCCTTTTTGAGTGTTGTATTACACATAACTATGACACATATTTTATAAAATAAACCATGCTGTAATTTATAATAAATTACAAGTTAATTGTTTAGTCATTTCATATACAACATTAACAGCATAATTATATCGTCTAGCGTAATTGTTAATGATCTTAAAGTATGAAATCACACAATTTGTAACCATAATATGCAAAATATTCAAATTCAAAGAGCTTATAAATAAATTATATTGTATAACACAAAACGAAAATTCTGAGTCGTTTGTCCTTGCCAAATACAAAACATATGTACCTACTTACTTAGCATTATGTATTGTTAAAATTATAAAACAACGATGATTAATATTGTTGAGAAAAAAAAGTAAGAGAAACATATTTATGTATATTATTTGTTTATGTTTTGATTATTTATTGAGATGATGATCTTTCACCGGGCGATATTAACAGCTTAATTATCAGCTTGCCTGAAATATATAAAATTCTAGATTTTTTAAACTGAATAAAACAGGTTTACACGATTCATAACTGCAACACAGCGCGTCTCATTTCTCAGCTCTAGGAGACTTCAAATTTTTAACGGATCTTTAGACATATACCTTATTTAATGAGTTCTTCTCTCGTGATTTAAGTTCCCTAATTTTTTTATTGCATAGTTCCGGCAAACGCTGCTTATTAACACGAAAACGCTTGCATTGTAGATGCGTTGCTGGTCTTTTAAATGAGACGAGAAATGAAAGGAATAAATACATAGGGATATTATGAATGAAATACGATGTTAAGAGAAGTTTTCTGTGAGAAGTACCACCCTTGTCTAATCGGCCCATTCTATACTTTGAAATCTCACTGAGGCAATAGGATTTTTTAAGATACTAGACTTGGGTATTACAAGCTCCGAGATAATTTTCGGTCTCTCAAACACCCAGACCCGAAATCTATCAGCAATCATTCTTACTCTAGTTTAAGATAACTACACAATGGTAACTTATCTTGTGTTGTATCCCCAAGCGAAGTTACCGTCTCAACAGATAAAACAGTTTAGCACGTTACAATTGAACGAATAAATTCATATTTCCTGACCTGTTCTACCATGCATGACTACGCATACACACTGTACAAGCGGTAGTTACTACCTAGCAATCTTTGTTTATTCGCTGTGTATTAAATTGAGTGTATTTGTTTATCTAATCACGATTTATTTGGATAGATATGTGAGGGTTTTTTGTTTTGGTCATGTGGCAGATAAATATAACAGACTATTATCGGGCCGAGATTAAAATGTAGCGTAATGTCAGCAGCAACAGTTTTAATGAAATATGCGCAGAGGTCAGTGTATCGTAATATAATATTAACAAAAATAATACATCTAATAAGCTTATGGTATAAAAACAATAAATTAAAATTATTTACTTTTACCGTTGAATTGGTTTGCACTAGTTCATTTCAAATAAAAAGTATTTCAATATCCTGTAGAGAGAGATAATACAAATTCCATGTGGAAAAATCTTCAAAACTATATTACTGAACTTACTCTTTTGCCTATTCACAAAGTAAAGAGCAATTTTCAATATCCTTTTGTTAAATATGAATATTCGGAGGAGATCGACGTGAATCGACAGTTTTTCTGTCGCGTTTACTTCGGTGAGTGAGATTGCTGGATGCTCAATACCTCTTCTCTGTTTCCAGCCTTTTTCCTTCCCTCTCCCACACATCCATGATCCAAGCGTTATGGATGTTCATGGGCGGCAGTGAACATTTACCATCAGGTGGCCTGTTTGCTTGCTTGCCGGACCCAGGCAATAAAGAAAAAATACTGTGAAAATACATTTCACGATTATATTACTGAACTTACTTATGGCTATTCACAAAGTAAAGAGTAGTGAGCGAAATCAAAAGTTTATGGCTTTATCGTGAAATCAGAATTGTGCATAATAAATGTTAATGCATTCATATAGTTAAGTGGTTTTACGAGTAATCATATATCAATAATAATTAATTATCTTTATTTACCCAAAATAAGATAAGAAAATGCATACTTAGCACTACAATTTTAGTACAAAAATGTCGTTGTCCCACTGCCCTGTAGCAAGTTAATGTGTCATACCAGTAACGTCATTCCCACTATGTTATAATGAGCATGAATTACCGCATCTCAACACATTCAGTTGACTTTTATATGTGATAGAGTCATACTGTAGCTTGTAGTGACTACAAAAGTCGACTGCTTTAAACAAAGGCTGTTAATGTCTCTTAGAAAACCGTTGTATAGCAAGTTAATGTATCATACCAGTAGTATCGTCATTCCCACTATTTTATGATGAGCATGGATAATTGTGTCTGAACTCATTCCGTTGACTTTTGTAAGTGATAGTAATACTGTAGCTTGTAGTGACTACAAAAGTCTACTGCTTTGTACAAAGGCTATTAATGTCTATTAGAAAACAGTCGTAAAATATCGTAAGTGTTGTAGTGTTTAGTTTTTCTAATACGAGTGTTGGAAACCCAATAATATTAATATTATACGTTGTGTTCGCCACCATTCTCTAAGACTGGCACATCATTACGATACCTTAGAGTTTTTGTTGAGTGCCAGTGATCATTTTCATAAATTCAGATGTTGCATTGTTTGTCCCATTTTGTTATGAGAATATTGCGAAATTCCAGGTACTCTAGTACCAACCTCTAGGAATCCTACCGACTTCACTACATGTGTAAATGTATACTAAACGTGATAGTACACCTACTTGTCTCCTAGCATACCTAAGTATTTTCTCCGAGATGAAACTGTGAGATAGTATCAGTAATTAATTTCCTGCCGTGCCACTTTCCAAGCTAGGAATGAGACTAGATAACCTTGCGCTGTTGCTTTCACACAAGGCCGAGGATCCAAAAATAGGAGGATTATATATGAACACTATCAATATTTGCTTTATCTATTAAAAATATTTATTACTTAATTTTATTATTTTTAGTAGGCTATATTTGTGCAATTTTTCTACCATTTATTTGGAAGCTAAAGTCCTACTTTCCTTCATCGATTTCTCAAGTTTTCTTATGCCTAGTAGTGCAGATTTGCGGTTTTCAAATGCCTTTGACATTCCGATTTGGAGGAAACATCCAGTCAACGTTACAAGTTATTAATACTTTGAATAATAAACTAGAATACATTAAGTACTGCTCTTAATACTTTTACGTTCTTTACTTCAGGAAAATATAATATGAAAATTTGCATAGCGTTACCCACAATAAATCATTTTGTTATACATGTTTCCGCGTAATGGGTACTTTTGCTGCTGGCTATGATTAAACGCGGCTTAATACATTATTAATAAATTACGTCATCATCCTAATATTGAAAGAAAGAGTCGACAGCCTCCGTGGCGCAGTTGGTTAGACGCCGGCTGTGAAACGAGAGGCCGCGGGTTTGATCCCCGCACCGAAACAAATATTTGTTTCGGGTCTGGGTGTTTGTGAGACCGAAAAATTTCTCGTAGTTTCTGATACCCACGACACAAGACTCGATCTTAGTGTGGGGTCAGGACTGTGTATGTGACTGTTGGGTGTATTTATGTAATATTAAAAGAAAGAGTTCGACAAGTATTTGAAAAGTATAAGCCTGCCAACCCAGTTATTTTCAAGGTTGATACTATTATTAAACGTAAGGTATGATGGTGGCGTGCTCTTGAACTGATAGCAATGAACATTGACCGAATATTTACGATCAAATTGATGCAGGATTCACCTTCTTGTTATCTGTAATACCAAGTGATACCAAGTATTTGTATAGGAAAAATACTATTGGAAGCAATATATTAACAAATAACTATTTATACAATATTGTGTACTGCTGAGCATGGGACTCATCTCTAATCAAGGGATTGAAAGGGCCTAAGCCACAGTCCATCACGCTGGCCTGCTCCGGGTTGACAGAATTCACAAGCCTACCAGAGAAGTTATTTTTAAGACTTATAAAGTATGGACATTGCACGCTGTAAATATTACGCGCTGTTTTCCTTTACTAAAAAATATTTTTTATTAGCAAACGAATAATTTATTATATTCGATCATTACTTGAAGTTAAGTTAAAGCAAAGAGTCGCTTTATGTTTTTCGGAAGAGCAGCAAAGAAAATTCTCCTTGATAGATAGGTAGTTTTGTATGTCCCTGGTATTGAGTGAGTCCATCGTCATCGGTAACTACGGATAATATAAAATCTACGAAAATAGGCCAATGACCTGAATCTAAAACGACCTAATTAGGTTAATCAAACTCAACCACAGTTCCGCTAATTACCGTAAAATGAGGAAACAAATTCAAACCAATTTGATTTAAATAATTTTCAATATACTATTTGTTATGAAAGTTCATTGTTTCATTTGCAATGACTAGTTTCAACGACATAAACAGTAAACGCATTTGCAATTACATTTTTAAATAGGTAGTTATTTTTGTGAGATCTATGATCCAATTCTCTTTAAAATTGTACAATCCATATGTTACAAAATTCGAAGATTGTTTTCGATTTCAAAGAGTCTTCACTCTCAATTCACTCTTCTAATAAGTTAATTTGGTATGGAAAAGTATGAATCCCGAATATATAGAAAATATTTGTATATGAATTCGCGAAGTCAAGGAAAATATCTATATAAAAACAAACAAGGCCTCCCACCATGCCTCATCTATGTTAGGTATTTTTAATATCTTATCGTACAATGTCTTTATTTCCGTTGCTGTATCGTTGTTTTGATACAGATAATATGTAGATATGGCATTGTTAGTTTAATATAAGGCCAATATTTCCACCGTCAAAAATATTTAAAGGTAAAATACAATAAATGAATTCTCACGACCCTTTAGCACAGCCCATCCGCCCAAAATTAGAAATTCACACAAAGATTAAATAACAGACACGTCAAACTTATAACATTTCCACTTTTTGTCTCGGGGGTATCAACAACGAACTATGAGTTATCATATATGTAGGTGCAAATAAATGAGTTTGTGTTTTTAATCGTTTTTCTAATCCAATTTTAATAAAGTGGATGAATGGAAGGGAAAGATAAACCCAACCGAAGTCGGGTATTGGCCAGTATTTTACTAATTCTATTTCTGAAATCCGTTTGCGTTATCTTTTCGATATTACGTCTTGTGATCGTCTGTCGTAAAATTTTATTTTGGTCATTTATTTGAATCATTACTTTTCCATTACCAAAAAGGCTATATACCTTTACAATATAATATGTTTATCATCGTAATCTGACTGTTTGATGAAATCATCATGAATTTAATACCGGAAAATGAATGTATCTTGTGGGATTAAGGCAGAAATCAAACAACATTAATCCCCAAGGGTTTTGCCGAAAATAGACAAAAGATTTATGTGCCTACATTTGCGCATTTTAATTGGTTTATTTTCAGTATCAATCTTAAGATAGCGATTAGGATAGCTTACGAATTTCGATCGCTAGATTATATTTTCTCATATAGGTATCAGATACATAACGTAGTATACAAATGTATGTAGAAATATGATAATGTTAGATTATGTAATGCTTAGTTAATTGTAAACAAAGTAGTGATGATCCTTGTAATCATATATACTTTATACTTCTTTTTTCGGTTTTGTTATTATCTTTTAGGAATTAAGTTACAATATATACGTTTTAATAATCCATTTTTAGTTTTGGTCATATTTTTCATATACTGTAAATGCAAATTATATTCATATGACTTAATCATAATTTGTATAAAATGGATTTTTTCTTGTTAATTGTTATTAACAAGAAAAATGGAAATATATATGGAAATATAAAATGGATTTTTTTTCTTATTTATTACTTGCAGTTGTTAGATTATTTCTATTTGATTTATTATTCAGTGTTAGCTACTATCTCTTACACTTTAAACTGCCCTCTGTTAATCCTTTTCTAAAATCCATCCTATGGTTGTCTGTAAGATATTGCCTTTGAGCGATAAGACCGCCAATTGTACTTTTTATGTGTGTGATTTTCTTTTTATTTGTATTTTTTGTTTGTGTGCAATAAAGTGTATATAAATAAATAAATAAATTGTATTCTAGTAAAATAATACATGAGTAATTTGTAGAAGGTAATTAGTTGTATGTAAATTCTAAATTGATATACAATAGTAAATTGCATTGTTTAAATATAGTAAATACAAATACGCATATAAACCTTACGTTATTACCAAAATTTTAACGTGTAAATAAAATTCTCTTCGTATGTTCGACGATTCCGATGGCCGTATAGACGAAACGACGTCTTTCTACCCTGGAGATTACGGGTTCCAATGTATGTGCTTATGGACCTTTATGCAACTGAAAATTGTGTTTGTAAACGACCTACGATGGTATAAATCATACTGATTATTATTAAAATTTCAATATGTGTCCACGTCTAAGAATATTTTATGTAAGGATACAGTTGTTACAAAAATATAATTTGAACTTTCCACAGTTTAAATATCTGAAATGAATGAACAAGACCTTGAATTTCAGACAAGTCACGCTTTGAAAACAATCACTCAAATGGAATTGTCTATTCGAAACGCTCTGTGATTTACTTACATACACTCATGCTTGTATCGTGTTTCTTTTTTTGTAGTGGCTCGACAAACACTACAATACATCTAAATTATAAAACCCCATTCACTGGACGACACAATTATGTCGGCCTGCTTAGAATTACACACCAACATGTCATTCCCTAGTTATTTTTATCAAATTACGAAATTTATTTTTAAAAGGCTTTAAAATCCATATGCTGATGGTAGTATTTTCTTATGCATTTGAATAGCTGTAGCATACGAAATGTGAAGCTTACCAGTGACTTAAAAGATCAAATCCCGTCCTGCATCTTATATACATACATACATACATAAACTCACGCCTTTATCCCCGAAGGGGTAGGCAGAGGCGCCACCAGGACACCCACATTTCGCCTTGTATGTTCCGTCCCATGATGTGATAGGGGGCGAGCCTATCGCCATATCGGGCTCAAATTCCTGACTCCGGGCTGATAATGAATAGAAAAATCCAATACCACTTTGCCCGACCCGGGACTCGGACCCGAGACCTCAGCTTTGTAGCCGTACCGTAATACAACTACGCCACCGAGGCAGTCTCTTATACAGGCAACTTATATACTATTAAAAATTTAGCGTCCCTGTGGAATAAGGAAAGAATTCCGATATATTTGTTACTTTTTTATATTCAAAGGGATGGGATGGGACTGAATTGCATGCCTTGAGTGAGATTGAGACGGGACGGGCGGGATATATCGAAATGGGAAATTCCAAATAATGTTAATGACGCAGACGAAGTCTGCGGGCAGAAGCTAGTTGAAAATAAAATACAGGGTATATCAAGACCGCGACCGAAAACGAAGCCAGGTGGTAGTTTTAGCGGCTACAGACACAATGCAACAAAAAATTTTGCAAAATAAGCGACGGATTTTTTTTTACAATTTTTTAAAAATGATCGTTTTTGAGGGGTAAGTACCTAGTTTTTGCAAAAAAAGTAATTTAAACCCTTACGTACCATTGCGTGTTTAAAAATTAAGCTATGTACGTCATTATTTTAGAAAGACTATGTTTAATCACTCAAATACGACGATATGTAAAAAATAACAAAAAAAAATTGACGAATTTTTTTTGTAAAATTTTTACTTGCATTGTGTTTGATATCACTAATACTACCTCCTGGCTTCGTTTTCGGTTGCGGTCTTGATATACCCTGTATACTTAAATAACATTATTTGTCGTAGGAAATAGAAGCGATAGAGGAACAATGGCGAACGGAGTCAGCGGAACTGGTGACTGCGGTGGCAAGGCTGCAAGAGGAGAACAAGCGCCTGCGACGAACCATCAATGCGCCTGCGGACGGTTCGTTGATGCTATTTATTGTATTTAGACTCCCTCTCTCTCTCCCTCTTTTTATTCAGCCAGAGGAAGTCCATTGCTGAACATAGGCCTCCCCCTTGGATCGCCACATAGATCTGTTGGAAGTGGCATCATGATTTAGACACTACCAGATGTAAAATAGCCTAGTAATGGATCCAACTAAACTGCAGCGTCAGAAAGAATTCAGCTACTTCGTTCGAATTTCCGTTGATCGTCTGGCAACCAGATATTTATGTTTACTTATTCTTTTATGGCTGCTTCAGATTAATTGGTTTCCATTCCATGTCCTGTTATCACTTTGTCATAAAAATAAGAGATAATCGATTGATCATGTGTATCTTCATTTAAATTATTTTCATTTGGGACCTTGTCTTCCTGTTTGACTAAATTAACCGTCCAGCAATGCTCGGCTTTTGTAAGGTCAGCAAGATAATAGTAAGTATGTGAACAGGCACCAGCGCACCGCCATCACCGGCGCGGGAACACGACCAAGAAGTACTGTCTCGGTTGAGCAGCACTGCGGAGAAGCAGCGCGCCACACTGCGCCTGCAAGAAGTGCAGCTGCAGGAGAAACAGCAGCAGATTGACAGCGTGAGTACCAGATTAATGCTCTAGCACGTTCTACGTATAAGAGACTGTTTATAGCTTTCCAGGTGAAACAACAGCAAATTAACAGTGTAAGTAACAGTACACTGTTCTATAATATTTTATGTTTAGAAAGGTTCTATGTCCGCCAACTCGCGTAGAACTTTTATCTACATACATACATACATAAACTCACGCCTTTATCCCAAAAGGAGTAGGCAGAGGCGCCACCAGGACACACACATTTCGCCTTGTATCGCCCGTCCCATCATGTGATAGGGGGCGAGCCTATCGCCATATCGGGCACAAATTCCTGACTCCGGGCTGATAATGAATAGAAAAACCTAATATCAATATCACTCTCTAACAGTTCAACGCTCAGCAGTCGGCGATTATGGGCTAATAATACACAGTATATACTATGTCTAGTAAATAGCGAGAGGTTTTATTCTGTATGCCGGCGTAGGGTTTTATTTGACTGTTGGGTGTATTTATTTATATTTATTTATTAAAGAACCATACCGGTCGAAACGACTGCTGTGTGTACAGAAGACCCTGAAATACCCCTTTTGGACCTCCCTCGAGGTATTAGAGTGGGAATTTAAAGCCCTTTCTTCTCTTTAAAAAAACAAGAGAAACTCTAGTTTTTTTTATGAAATTATACAATGAGAGTATTTTTACTAAAGGTGTAAAACGTAAAGTTTTTAACAAGCAGGACGGTAAGACAGTTTGTTTTAAACCTATTGGCAACAATGAAGGTTTACAAACAACAACAGTATTATTTAACTAAAAGATTTAATCTATCAATGAAATCGATCTTTGAGTGAAAGTTTCACTCACATTGGTACAGCAAAGACGATTTGACAGTTCTAGTTAAATAGACAAAATATTACATAAGCGATTCTTCTTAATCAAATTATTCTTTATATTATTAATACATATTAGTTATTTTTTAAATTTATGGATAGTATATAAATATAGTTTTAAACATGTTGTACGAGTATAATATTTAGGCCTGGTTTCCGCATTACATTATCCCTAAAATCAACTCAATCTCTATATTTTGTGTTCTAAACCTAAAGATGTCAATAACTTGATTGATCGAAACATACTTTATTGTAATATATTTTCTAAGGAAAATACCAACTACGTGTTTCAGTTTGTGATGTCATCGCTTTCAATGATGTATTATGTTCTGGTCTATATGTATGTTGTTGGTTTTCCTAAACAATAAGTTTGTCCCCTTACCTACTTAATTGTTGACCCCGGATTTGTGTATTTTACTGGTATGACGAAACTGACTGACTTAATCGGCTATATACCGATTACGTCAGTTTTGCTATTATAATAATAAAAATATATAATTGTTATTATAACATTTATTTGTTTTGGACTGAAAACTATTTTGTAATTTAAAGAAATAAAGTTTATTAAAAATGAAAGAGAAATACCAAGTGTAATAACACAATGAAATGTTATAACCTGATGACCTTTTAATTTAATTTATAGCAGTCGATTCTTTATGGGCATTCAAAATTTCAATTGAGTACACCATACAATAAAAAACTGCAAAGCATCACCATCGTCATCATCAGCCCGTTGCAGTCCACTGCTGGACATAGGCCTCTCCCAAGGTACGCCACAGAGCCCGGTCTGCTGCTTTACTACAAAGCTTAATTAAATTAAATACAATACTCTTTACAAGTTTTTTTTGACACTAGAAATTTAAACAAACAACATGATATTATGGGTCTGGGTGTTTGTGAGACTGAAAAGTCTCTCATAGTTCCTGATACCCACGATACAAGACTCTATCTTAGTGTGGGGTCAGGACTATGTCTGACTGTTGGGTGTATTTATTTATTTAAGTGTTTATACCATTATATAATCTGGTCTACCTATTCACTAAACGACATGGTTGTATGTAAATTACTTTACACAAAGATCATTATACATTGCTGTACCGACACAATAGCTAAGAATGCCTATTTGCAAGCAATTTTGTGAGTATTGTAATATTGGTTTTTGCTGTTACGCGGTCTGATGTCTTCTCGGGGGTTTGCGTAACTACTTTTAAACTGGCTTGTGACTTCGATAGAGATTTTGGGAGGTAAATTAGTGAGAAATTGTGTGTCGAAGATCTGTTGGTTGAATTTAGTGAGTAAGATATAAAAGGAATCAGTAGATGGTCCATAGATGGATAGATATGTAGAAATTGATGCGAAAGTAAGAAGTAATTTCGACTGAGCGATGCCCGCAGTTACTTAAAACAATTAAATATCTATTTGAAAATTTTCAATGATCAATGCTCATAATCGTCGAGCTTGCATGAGAATGATAGTTGAATAAACGAAAGAGATAGCATTGTAACATTAACCTAGCCTCAATCTGTCCTTAAGGCTTGAGTTTATACATGAAAATTGTCTTCATGTGTCTGGAAGGTCATGTCCCCTTTCCCCTCTTTCGCGTCCGCTTCTATTTACCACAGCCCCAAACACTGTCTCCCCAAAGGTCGACAAATATTACCTCTCTCATATTACATCACCGCCTTTCATCGTTTCTCGGGCACCTTTCCCCCGCAATCTGAACGACATCACGTGAGCAAACATAATCACCTGTGGATCTGTCGTGGTCTTATTGTCAAAGCGGTATGGTCGAGAATCGACTGCGTTGTTTAACTAGTTCAGTCGTAAAGGACGGCTCTGCTCGTATAAAACTCCTATGTGGACGATAATAGTGTCTTTATGGGACGTGGTGTTAATGTGGATATTTGTAATAGGGTTAGTCTGTTGTGTAGAGGACAGGGAATTTGTTTAAATGGTAAATTGGGGTGTAGTTACTGATGTTTTAACCCGCAAATTGGTAAATTAGATTTTCGAAAAGCCTGTCTCAATGAAATGTGATTGGGATTCATTGACCATCGCGGTGTGTGTCTTACAAGAAATTGACATGAAGTATCAGCATTGTAATGGCTTCCCGTTTGGTCACTTGGATTGATGGTTCGTTGCTTTTAGGAGATATCATACACAAGATGGCTGTATTAGTAATTAAATATTTCATGTAGTCGCTTGATGTAGACCGCAGTAAGAAGACGGTAAAAAGGTACGAAGACCTGATAAAAGTTTTACGAATAAAATGGTTTCTTAGATTCAGGTGAATGTTAGATGATAAGAATGATGACGTTTTTCGATATAAAGACATAGATCTATAGCTATACAGTTTTACTTTCCATACATGTCATCATTTCGAGGACGATAGTCTTGGATAAACAGAGGTCGCAATACCCTCCAGGGACCTGCGAACTGTATTGAGGTGAAGAACGTCCTAAATCAATTTGTCCCTCAATTTTATGTTTATCTTGTTGGACTTGGTTTGATTGCGTTTTGTGATGATGTTATTTCTAATAGTTTATAGTTGTAATTTTTCTTGTTATATAACAGTTGTGGTAATAGTGAATATCGAATATTAAATCTATACCTACATACCAGGTATATCAAGACTGCGACCGAAAACGAAGCCAGGTTGTAGTTTTAGTGGTTACAAACACAATGCAATTAAAATTTTTCAAATCAGTTGTTTGGTTTGTCTGCCAGTAAAATTACCATAGCAGAATTACAGATACAGGTAAATAATTTATGTTGGATGACAAAAGGATTCGCAAAGCTACGTTTCGAAACATCACATCTCAGCCTACATAATATGTTGCCAAGTTACCATTAGACGGGTTACATAACAAAATACAGATTCGGCAATTGGTTAATTTGGTAACCGAAGTCGTGACCTTTCCTTTACCAGACGGCTGACCATCTTCTGAATTATACACACAGTTGTGACAGTAGGTAAAGTATGTAAATATTGTTATTAAAAAACAATAATAATGATTTTACTAATTTTGTTTCTCTAAGTATAAATATTACTTTCCATCGGGAGCAAAATCAGTATTTGCTCGTATTTATTTCCTGCTTTTGTTAACCCTTTTTCAAAGGCTGGTAACTTACTATCCCGGAGTATTGTACGTTCTAATGAGCTGTGGTGATCACTTAATTTCAGATGAATCGATAGCTTTTTGTTCATGGGGATAACACTCTTGGTTTCCTGCACTAAACGGGAATGTCAGATTTAAACCCAATGTTGCTCCATCGGCTCTTCGGAGAAACTCCGGGAATAGCTAGTAACTAATAAGCACGTATGAGTTATGACGTTCCATATTCATCATTGCGTATGGCATTCATCCTGCGTGGATCAAACCTCCATGTCCAGGTTCTTCAGCCAGCTTGCTGCATCAGGGGTGCATTTATGAAGTTCCGATATTCCACCGGGGAAACAGCGAAGTGGGCATTCGTTTACGACATGGGACTGGGTCTGGACGGGTGCTCCGCAGTCGGTGGTGACTCCCTTACACCCCATTTATGCAGGTGGTGGTTAGTTTTCCCGTGGTTGGACCAGAATCGTTCCATATTCATTCTCCTTTTTATAATTGGTCTTGTGACAATACAATGTGGGCTGTGAATCGCAGTGAATTCGGTTCGAGAGGAGCGGGCAATCCAATTTGTGCGATTTTCGAATTTATACACTCCGTAACACTTACTTAGAATGGCGATATCCTATTTGGGACGAAAATAAGCTCGTTGTGTAATATGGCAACTCTGCCTACTCCTCAGAAATATAGGCGTGTATGTCCTTTCATAAACTCACGCCTTTTTTCCAGAAGGGGGAAGGCAGAGGTGCTACCAGGACACCCATGATATTTATGTTTGTGTTTATATTTTGTAACGATCGAAAGCATTTTTAGTTTAACCTATTATGTAAAAGCTAATTCTAAATTATTACGATGTTATACGAACAAATAATATACCACATTCCAGTTTTATTATACAACATTATACATAACTTGTTCATTGTTTATTTGTATTCTTTTCCATCGTTTATGTGTTATTAAGTGTCATTTATGAATAAATTATTTTATTAAGTTGGTGTCAAGGACGTTTCAACAACGTGATAATATTAAAACCAGTAAATAACACGTATTATGTTTTAGCAACATAAGTGCATTCTTATATCCACGAAGGGGTAAGCAGAGGTGTTATAAGTTTTACTTTCAAATCCCGTCCAAATGATACCGAGATAATTCCATACGAAAACTTGTAAAGTAGATTGTCCAATCGAGGCCTCGACTTGGGACGTTTTCGTATATGAAATGTATGTATATGAAATATATTAATATACCAAAAGTAATTTTTTTATTGCGCTGAATGGCGAGACTAGCATGCCATTCGTCTGAGAGTAACGATACGACCGTTCAGAGACAGTAGCAAAACTAAACACTATGAATTACAAGGCAATGCTTTGCATACCACTGCGCTTGCCATTCTGAGATATACGATGTTAAATCATGATGTCCAGTAGTTACTCTGGCTGCAAGACATTTTTGTGCTTAAATAATCATGTCTCAACTAGGAGAGCTATCGTCGGTATCGATAAACACCTACAAACTTGGCAATTATGGGTGACTCCTATTAGCCTTTGCATATGCATATAAGAGCAAAGTATATGAGGAGGACGTCCTTTGGCTGATGGATGGATATGAGGAGGAAGTAGGTAAATTGCTTCCTCGGCAATCTGACTCACTGAATAATATGCTATAGCAAGGCGACAATTTCACGTCGATTTTCTGCACGACACTAGTATGTTATTTTACAATTAATTAATACTATTGTATTGAAGTTGTTCGAGTGCAATTACTTTTTCCAATACACTCTTCTCTATATCTCACTTGATTTAATATGGCTCAAATATATTACTTCCTATGGCAAATGTTCGATTCTATTTTACATATATTAATTAGAAGTTAGAAGAATTACTTGGGCATTTAAGAGTGTGGATTATGGCTATCTTGTCAGTCCACTGATATATTAACAACCTTTTCCAAATAACGCCAAAATGCCAGAATTTTACCTCTACTTTATTAAACATATAGTTTTTATGCATGACGCATGTAGCTCTGCTTAGTAAAACAGTTTTATTATATTTGTTTAGACTTTACACATACCTATCCTATATCCTAAGTAGAAAACGATAAAAAAGCACTTGTTCTGTATTTTTTATACCGTATCTATTTTTTTAGCTCATTAAATACCACACAAGTATGCATAATCATTGCGCAATAAACATAAGGACACAAAGTATTGAAAAAAAACTACTTTAGAAAAAGTCCTGGTCGTTGACCTTTGGACTATAGAGGTTGCAGAAAGTCGCTCAATACAGGTGGCTTCGAATTGGAAATATTTGGAAGGAAATATTGATATTATTACTATAAATTAATAGTATCAATGAAATAGATTTAATACCCCTTATCTAAACAAATGGTGACATATGAAATACTTAGTTCCTTAAGTTTACTCTAATTTTGCGCACGACCAACTAAATATTGGTAAGAATTTGTTGATGACCTCACACAACCTCATACGTAACCGGTTGGAAATATACGTATTACACATTTTGTATAAACTGATTTGGAAGAAAAATTATTAATTGAAATATCCATTAGTGTTTCTTTCTAGGTTTTTAGGAATGAAAGTACACTTTAGAACGTTCTTATCAGCTTTTAAAAATATTATTTTTGGAAGTAACTCCACACGGGTGTTACCCTTATATCATAAAAGCGTTGTGTGTGTTCATAAGTGACAGTGATCACTACCATCAAGTGACCTGTTTGCTCGTTTGCCGTACGTATTGTATAAAAAAAACCATTTGTAATACAAAAATCCAGACAAAATCCTTAGGCTATCCATGGTATATCAAGACCGCGACCGAAAACGAAGCCAGGTGGTAGTTTTAGTGGTTACAGACTCGATGCAAATAAAAATTTCACCATAACAGCGACAGATTTTTTTTTAGAATTTTTTAAAAGCCATCTTTTTTGGGTGGTAAATACCTAGTTATTGCGAAAATAATAATTTAAACGCTTACGTACCATTGAGTATTTAGTAATAAAGAGGTCTACATCATTATTTTAGGAAAGCTAATGTATTTATCACCCAAATACGACGATAAGTAAAAAATTACAAAAAAAAGTTGCCGATTTTGTTTTGAGAAATTTTTACTTGCATTGTGTCTGAAGTCACTAATACGATAGTATTAGTGACGAAAACGAAGCCAGGTGATAACCTGGCTTCGTTTTCGGTCGCGGTCTTGATATACCCTGTATAAATATATATCGGTGCGGGGATCGAAATGAAACGGCAATAAAATGCATCAACACATAATTACCCAATACAAGGCACCGGAGTCCTCTACAAACGAGTTTGATTGAGAGGATATGAAGGATTATCTTCTGGCGCAGTAAGCTAATTTTTTAGCCTTAACTTGGTCCCAATTTTTTTACCAAGAAAGCATTATTTAACTTCATGCAGAAATATCCAAAATACGCGGTATGTCAAAGGTGGTAAGTACATAATACCAAAAGTGACTACTATGGTGACAGAACATTAAAAAAACGGTTACCGTATGTTTTTAACAGTCTGCCTCCTGTAATCAGGCATGATGCCAAGTATTTAAGGTACAAAAGAAAATGAAAAAATCACTTATTTATGACCCTATAATAATGTTGTTTTTATTTTTTGCTTAATTGTTTTTCTTTCTTTCTATTGTTATTTAATGTATAATTTAAACTGAGGCTCACATTCACAGAGTGATTCCACGGCTTACCCGACATACTGTTTCGTGGAACCTATGCATAAAGTTCTTGTATAATTTATGTTTTCATTAAATAAATAATTTTAATACATGTGGAGACCCTTGTGGTAGGCCTATGTTTAGTATTGGTCTTCCTGTGGCTTAATAGCTAGATAGACAGAATAAATAAAAAAAGTATGTAAATTCAGACGTAGTGACCGATGTAAGCTCTTCAGATTCGTAGAGACCTGGATTATTGTGTCTTTTGTTTGCACTATGTAGATTTTAGACTGTACTGCATTTATCATTTGCATTGTACTAACTTTAATTCGTCAGTATACATTTTCTTTTCGTTCTGCCTCGTGGGTTCGGCGCCGTATGTTTTATTATGCATGATGGGAAAAAAATTGGCTTGTGTCTCACGACTGGCTGCCTGTGTGACGTCATACGTGGGGTTTTCCCTATGGCTTAGAAATCTGTATATTCTGTCTTCAGTTTTAAAGGCTATGTACCTTTGATTTTCGTGGTGGTATAGGCTTTTATGAGCAGCGATGATTTTTATCAGCAAAAGTTATAAAATATTTACGAGTATACATAGCGTAGCTTAAATACGTAAAGTAATACGTATGAGGTCTCTATAGATTTAAACTATCCTTTTACAGCAATTCCTTTATATAACATTATTAGGTTTCTAGTCATACACAAAATCCCCCAATATTTATGAAATATTGAAATATATAGCACCAATTTCAATACAAACTACGATATACTCTACTAGACTCAACACATTTACAAACCCAGCCAATGATTTACACTCCAAACGGCATATAGCATTCATAACATTATCGGTTTATTCCGTGACTGGTGTTTGAAATATTCAACCCAATACTAGCCTATAGTGGCGCTACGAGACTTTTAGCATAACATATGGATCGTGATCCAAATATAAATGTTCTGAAATGCAGTGAGCGGTCGGGACGCGAGCATAGGCGGGGAATAAATTGCTGGCGTACCAGTGCAGTGTCCGGATAGGCAACGCTTTACCACTGGGTAACACGAGTATATTACGAATGTGAATATTTTATTATCTCTTCGATTTTTTTTGTTTATTGTATAGATTGAGAAAGTAAAGTAAGTGTTAACTCGTGTTAACTGCTAGTGCTGCTCGTATGTATTTTTTTTGGATATACTCCGCTGATGTGATAGAGTATAGACGAACATGCGTTGCAAACAAAAAATACAAATGTGTGCACCGTGGTTTAAAAAATGGTTTATAATTTTATTCCAGAATACGTTTTTGTCTGGCAGGCAACTGATAGTAAAATTATAATCTGAATCAACAAATCTTCAAAGTGATTATTATTTATTAGTATACTCGCATGCAGGCGTTATAGCATGCGTTAAAATATATCTGAAGCAGTCCATATTTAAGACAATCGGCCAATGTAAATAAGCCGTAAACGAAAGGATTTTCCACTATTCAGTCTGGACACAGGATGGAAATCCCATAATGCTGAGTCACGTCTCCAAGCCGCGTTTCGATTTACTGTTTTCAGACTTTTGCTTTATTAGAAACAGTGTGGCTTTATCCAGTTTCGACCGAAATTTATATATTAAATTGATGTCAATAAGTTATTCTGATTTGATTGCAATGTAAAATTTCATCAACATCCGTTCAGTAATTTTTGCGTGAAGGAGCAACAAATACATACTTTCCCACTAATATTCACATTTATAAAATTATTATGTTTTGTCAGTTAGCACTGGTGGAGCTACCAAAACACAAAACGGGCAGTAAAATATTATTTATAATTTCTGCAGAAGTTCTTAAAGTTTAAGTGTTTTCTTTTTGTGAAATGAAATGAAAAATTTCATAATACGTGGTATTTTTCCTTGAAAATGTGTTTATATTAGCTATTAACAGAACGTGGTGGAGTTGCATCTGCGCACATTTTTCTGTTTCATTAAAAATATTTTCACCGTACTCCCAAATAGTTTTATTTCGTCAAAAAGCGCCCGTATTTATCACTGAGAAGTTTAATTTGGCCTAATTAAAGAAGGCTCGGGTACTCAAAAGCCCTTGTAGTTCTTTTGAAAAAGGACTATCCGTAACTTTACCCGCTCAAGTTTAATTCGGTGTCATTAAAATTTTCTGCTTAAGTGGTGGCATTTTATTTGTGGAAATACGAAGCGCTGCTCGGTAATCAAGCTATCTGCTGAAACTCGTTGCTCTTTTTAAAACCGTTAAGTATAAAAGTTTGTAGTAAGCTCTGCCTGGCGTAATATTACTGAAAGAAAAACAAGTTTTTCAGACTGTTAATTACTTTTCTTAGGTAATTATAAGTTGCTTTCAAGAAGAAAAAGAAAGTCGGGAAACTTGCGAATCTGAGAGCTCTAGAAGAATTTCTAAAGTGTATCAACACTTGCAACACTCATACATTGTACCAAGTACAAATATCTCAGGTCCAATAATTTCTGCACCAAACATAATACAGTATTTAGCAAAAAAACGTGTTATTTCCTTTAGGAAAAATTCCCTCTCATTGTAATAATCGGTCTTCAATGATAAACAGCTGTGTGATGTGACAGGTGAATGACCTTCTTGTGCTGTAAAGTCAAGTGCCCCGCTTTTGATGTATGATCATGGATTGAAACGCCGATTATTTTTATAGCTGCATACAAGACACCATATCATATGCATATCTATTACATAATATTCTGATAATGCTTTTCATACGAACCCACATAGTTTATTTGACATTAGATATTATTTGGTATTAAGGGATTTTCTATCATATTTCTGTATTTCTTCTACTTCACTAAATTGAGTTACGTTCGTACTATTTATGCCTTTTCCCATAAAACGCAGGCTGAAGCGACATTGGAGTATATGCAATGTATAAATAAATTGGCAAAAAAAAGGCGGGATTCAGTGGCCCTTGAAGACCTTTTGAAATCACGCTATTGTTTTGTATATTCAATTTGCAGCCTGAATGGAGCGCTGGATAAGAAATATGAACGATATAGTATAGTAACAAGAGTCTTACTGCCGTAATCAGAGACATTTAATGTCAATTAAATCATTCATAATACTATTGATGCTGTAGTTAATAATACTACGAGTATATTTTTGGGTTAATAGTTTGTGGACGAATTGAGATCTATATTTAGAATCATATTTGTTAGTTCAATATTTTGATTCCCATTTATTTATGGATGAAAGTGGATAATTTATCTACTTGTTCAGTTTATTTTCATAAGTCTAGTTTTAGTTCATACAGTTTGTAAATCGAGCGAGATTACATTGAAGGATAAAAACTTTTAGCTCGATATTTCGTTTTTCTTTCTATGGAGGGTTGTGGACTGTTTCCAAGTTTTGTGATCATTTGCAATCAGGTCAACCTCATGCTAGTATTTCTGACCGGTACTATTGAAACGGTAGTCATTGGTACTACCAATAGAAATTCAAATTGAAATCCAGAATAACAGCATTGTACCTGCTTTGATTCAACGTGCCTAAAAACTTTTAAAACTCATTTGGGGGCACGTATATAGGTATAAATCTCGGCAAACCGACATCAAATATTTATATTTTGACCCAAATACGACACTACAGTGCAGTTTAGCAGAAATGCTGAATATTTTCGGTACATTCGTCGAGGGTAAACTCGGCTTGCATACAAGTACTTAATTGGAGAGTTTCATTCGTTGCTATGAAAGGTTCATAATTAAAGGTTTATTCTGGAATGTTCCAGGTTAAAAATAAAACACCTGTCCTATATTTTTCATAATCAATTAATCCACGCTATCATTTTCGTATTAATATTAGCGGCTCGGCTTAGCTCGGATCCAATTAATTAGCCGGTGATTTTATCGAGTTTCGAGTTAATCTGCTGCATGAGTGTTTTCTCAATTATTTTTAATGCCTACGTAGATATGTTCGCAACTTTGCTGGTGATCAGTAGTACTGGTGACAGATAATTTCTACGGTATGTAAGCCAGCCCGCATTAAGCCAGCGTGGTGGACTATATGGCCTAATCACTCTCAATCGATTCTCTCGATTGTAGAGTAGGCCCGTGCCCAGCAGTGGGACGTATATGGGCTGATACAATACAAAAAGTAGTACCATTCTTGTGCTTTGACTATACCTTGGGTATAGTTAAACGGCTATTTGCTTTACCAAGATATTCTTCATATAAACTCACGCCTCCCAGAAGGGTAGGGTAGGCAGAGGTCCTACCAGGATACCCACATTTAGGCTCCTATGTTCCGTCCCAAGATGTGATAGGAGGCGAGCCACACATCGGCCACAAAGTCCTGACTTCTTAAAGAGATTTCATGAACAAACATTTACGCCGGGTCTCGATATTGTGGGAAAAGTTTCGTAATTTCTAAAGTATTTAATTTTATGGGACTCTTCTATCACTTTGTGTGTATTTATATGTTCTATTGTCTCTTATGTGGTTTCCTTCCATAGATTTGCATAGAAATATTGGCTTATTTATGCGATCATGACAAAGATGCCTTGTTAAGTGATGCCAATATGATGTGTTGCAAAGGCAATATGTTTTCCGCTTATCGTGACTAACGCGGTGACTAACTTACTATTATTGTATAGCGATATATTTCAACACGCCCAACTTTATTTTTGTTAATATGTTCTATGACTGCGTCGGTGGCGTAGTGGTACTACGTTACGATTACAAAGCTGAGGTCTCGGGTTCAAATCCCGGGTCGGGCAAAGTAATTTTGGATTTTTTCTGTTAATTATCAGCCCGGATTGGCTATTGGCTCGCCCCCTATCACATCGTGGACGGAACATACAAAGTAAAATGTGGGTGTCCTGATGGCGCCTCTGCCTATCCTTCCTGGGATAAAGGCAAGAGTATATGTATGTATGTTCTATCTAAGTAGGTTGTCTTGTATGTAGAATTGTTTAACATTGGGCGATTTACTTTTTAGTTTACCAAAATTTTGAAATCTAAACGTGCAATCACATCTTAAACCTTACTCAAACTTTGTAGTACTCTATCTGTGCTGCCCTACATTTAACATACTTACAAAAATAATAGTGAAAATAATTATATACATTATACAGACCCCTTAGAAGAACAGGATAAAAGCAATTCCCCTAACGTGACAAGGAAGGGAGGCGTCCGAGCACAAATTGCAATCCTACCGAATGCCGCTTGATGATTGAGGCGATAGAATAATTGTCTGTAAAAAGATATGATTAACAATCCATTTTTTTTTAGACGAAAAAATATTTTTCCACCCAGCGCGCAAAAGGAATTTTTTCACAATAAGACACCCCGCCCCTAATGTCTGACACGCCCGTCCGTAATCCAACTTAATAAACCGGGATTACGCTAAAAATAACTCCGCCTCGCAGACACGCGTAATGTACCCCAATTGTTGAAGGTCGCAAATATTGGACGTTTAAGTCTTCTATCTGTTATCATATTACAGTTACTTAGAATGTATACTGGCATGAATATTATGAAGGAGTCTTCTGCCGTTTATATCGAACAATTGTATAAAGTTGTTCCAACATGATCTGTATTCTGGTTGCGAAAGATTTAGATTAAGGTTTAACACCCTGTAGATGTTAACCATCTTCTAGACAAATTCAGGAAAAACTTTCAAAAACTCACTTAAAGTGAACTATACGAAAAACTCTGTTCTCTTGCTAAGACTAAGCATCTGACTTTCATTCCATTTTAATCGCATCACAAAAGCTTGGCCCTTAATCTTGGCGTGAAGAAGCAATAGAACGCGCGAAATAATTAAGTCGTATAGCAAAAGCATCTTTTCCGTCACCACTCATTACTAATTTTGACGGATTTGTACTTCCCATTAGGTGTAGTGAACACGCCTTGCCAAGACCGATTATAAAGAAACCTCTTATATTTGGCAACAAAATCCATAACTTTATTTCCTTACATATTCTATTACTAGACCAATGCGCCGTGAAAACACTGAGTGTCATTCCGAAAGTCTATTAGGCTGTCTGGACTTAAGTGAAATGCTAAAGTGGTATGCATGGCCACTGCCTGAATATTTTATGCATTAAAAGCAAGCCGGAGCGAAATGAACAAACTTTGATCTATACGATAGAGCGAGCGTCGCCATATTTTATTAATGCACTGGCCGCGGTTTGAGAGTGCCGTGGCGATTCAATTTGTCCAGGTGTTACGGTGTTACAGAATTCGTTTTTTAATTTGTTATTTGATGTAGGTATTTAGAATTTATTAGATAAGGGAATGTGTTAAGGAAACTAAGGGAAGGAATAATTGAAGACAGCCATACATTTAGTACATTGTCCCTAACATACATAAATAATAATGTCCAGTAAGAATGGATTTATTGGAATTGTGTAATGATAAATATCAGGTTATAATTTTTTCCTACAAATCTGAGACGTAATCTCCCACTTTCGTATCATTATTAACTTTGCTCGAATGTCGTTTAATCAAATCTTAATCATATAAAATATAATATCTTTCTGCATATTAAACAATAAAAACTATAATCTGCTGCTTTAAATTTCAAAAGGGACACTTATAACAAGGTATAACCCACCACCCACCTTCTGAAAATTAATTTCGCCGCGTGAATTCAAATTTGTTTTTCCGCCTCCTGTACCAGAGTTGATAAAGTTGTCGTTTGACATTTAAATACAGCCGGCCTAGATCCGGCGATGTTTATGCAAGCCCCTCGTACATGCCGCGTCACGCGCGCCGCAGTTTATAGTGATTTTGAGAAAATTTCATCGCGAAATTCACTGATGAATTAATTATAGATGTATGTCGAGAGATTAATGGTGCATGGATTGGTTTTGGATTTAAAGTGTATATGAGGAATACAGTATATAGACATGAGCCGATAGTTAAGGTACTTGTTTTATCTTCGACATAACAAATTATTAACGAACTGCGCTGATTCAAACTTGTAATTTTTGTAATAATCTCTATATTGTAAACTGGTTTTGAAAAGAGCAACGCTAGAGTTTCTTGCCCGTTCTTATCTAGTGAAAATCGCTTTCCGAACCGGGTGGTAGTCAAAAAATGACTGAATCTAAATAATGTTGAACATTTTAATAGATTCAATAAATTATTTTCCTTTCATTTCATATCAAAGATAATGAAGGGCTTTTTGGAATCACAGTATGAAAAGACCGTGCTGCGGTGCCTCCGTGGCGCAGTTGGTTACACGCCGGTTATGAAACGAGAGGCCGCGGGTTCGATCCCCGCACCGAAACAAATATTTGTGTGATCCACAGGTATTTGTTTCGGGTCTGGGTGTTTGTGAGACCGAAAAGTCCCTCGTAGCTTCTGATACCCACGACACAAGACTCGATCTTACTGTGCGGTCAGGACTATGTATGACCGTTGGGTGTATTTAATTATTTATTAGAAAATGAGTCGAACCGTCCACATTCCGTCAATGGTTCATCATTCAAATAATTTGCGATAGTCGTTATCGCACTTATACCTTTCGAATATCTAAACTGGTCTTAGGTTATCAGTTAGACCTTAAGGATGATGCATGAAGAAGTAAGGGATATTAAACCCCCAGCAATCACACTCTCTAGAAATAATCTTCTTCAGTTTCGGCTTCGTGTCGGGCTATTTCCGATCAACAACGTGGAAGCACTCAAGACTCATAGGAGCCTGATCGATAAAGTTGTATTATTGGGCGACATTAAAGCCGGGGAACACGCGGCTAAATATATTATTTAAGCACTCAGTTTTTAATAAAACCAAGGTCTTTATTGTATGTTTCGGTAAAATATTTGATTCATTGTGTAAAATTACATACATACGTAAACTCACGCCTTTTTTTCCAGATGGGGCAGGCAGAAGTATACCATTTATACCCACGTTTCCTTGTGTGTTCCGTCCCACGATGTCATAGGGGGCAAGCCTATCGCCATATCGGGCACTAATTCCTGACTCTGGGCTGATTATGAATGGAAAAATCCAATATCACTTTGCCCGACCCGGGATTCAAACCCGAGATCTCAGCTTTGCAATCATACCGTAGTACAACTGCGCCACCGAGGCAGTTATATAAAATTATCATTTTTAGGTTGGTTTGGTTCATCATGGTCATTTTATATTGAAATGATTTTCAAACTGGAACACTAACAAGAACTGTAGTGCCGAGCTAGGAATCAAACCCAGGATGTCACGATTCACTGCCCATAACCGGTATTTCTAGTAGACATATAATATAAATCTGTATTTGCCCTTGTCCTGTAAAATATATACGCATGGTTCATACCAACCAGGAAGGAAAATTTACAAAGGAAATCCTTAAAATAATTTCCGTGTCGCTTTTATTTCACAAGGAATTTTGAATTATGAGTATACAAAGGAATTTTTGCGTGTTCTCAAAATAATTCCGTTTAGTTCTAAGTGACTCTCGCTTTATCCTTTTTTTTCATAATAAAATTATTCGAATTAATATATTTTTTATAAAACATCCTCTTTAAAACAAACGAGGGTTTGAGAGGAATATTCGCGAAGTGAGAAGTGAGAAATTTCTCGTCATTAATCATTCTAATAAATTATTTGCTTTATATCTCATGTTGAATTTACCTTGTTATAAATTGTAGAACACTTTAGAAAAGATTTTGATATTAGTTTGCTCTTTTAGCAGAATAAACATTAATTCAACATAAATGACATGTTGCATATAATTTGCTCTTTTAGCAGAATAAACATTAATTCAAAGTAAATGACATGTATGTTGCATAAATGTGAAAGAGGTGTGTCAGGCTTGTGGTCTCTAGTAGTCGAGTCTGCTCGTTCCCGTGGGATCAAATGGTGTGTTTAATCAAAAATATTATTTATTTGTATCATTATATGCAGTACTCAGCGTTAAATTAACGAATTTTGTTGTCAGTACACGTTTACAAAATGTTTCATAGTAACAAGTTATAGCTAACAGTATTTCGCCATACATAATATAATCAAATAAATTATTATAATCTTTCCATAACCTAGGTAATTTACATACAACATTTCACATAGCAATTGTGCTTAGGCTAAGTAACAATTGCAATTAAACAAAGCTGGTGCTCAGACTAGGCCAGCCCTGTATTGTAAGCACCAGCTGCCATCTGTATATTGCAGTGCCTAGATGCAATGGGTCTATAGACAGGTTTTTTAGATTTGTAATATTATTACAATGTACATAGTATGCAAAGAGACGTTATTGCGCATTCGCACGAGAGTAGATAGCTTATCAGCGGACCGAACATCAATCACGCAGAAACGTTCCATCTCTTTGTTTGTCGATGCAGTTGACTCGCCATATTGGAATTTAGTAGAATATGCGCCAATTTGTCTTCGTTGAGCAATATCAATAGTCTAAGCAACAGCCACTTAGAGTGGTTTGAATTTGTCTCGACATCTACAAATGTATTGTACTGTATAACGCTCAGATGCTCGCGACCCTCTCTGTGTACACTCATCAGAGGTTCGTATGATAATAAAGACTATTGTTTATCGTGGATTCGTTTTTACATCAGTGGGGGTTTTTAAGAGCGCTTTACTAGAAATACTAGTTTACGCTATCTTCTAGTATGTAAATCAATTTCATACGTTATTTAATTTTATTCTTATTGCAGAGAGAAGGCGCTGTTACGTATTCAATGATCCCATTTTGCATTCAACAAATAAAAATATTAACCTCGAACCGTACGTAATGTCAATACCTGATGTTGCTTGAATATCATCCATTTTCTACTTTTAGGAATAGTTTACAAAACAACAATATTTTTGGAATCAAAATGTTCGAGTTATTGCATTTACGTAATGGCCAAGCCTTTAGAAAAAAAAGATTACAAAACATCCATTTAGAATAATATTTATTGTATATAAATACATACATACATAAACTCACACCTGTATCCCCGAAGGGGTAGGCAGAGGCGCCACCAGGACACCCACATTTCGCCTTGTATGTTCCATCCCACGATGTGATAGGGGGCGAGCCTATCGCCATATCGGGCACAAATTCCTGACTCCGGGCTGATAATGAATAGAAAAATCCAATATCACTTTGCCCGACCCGGGACTCGAACCCGAGACCTCAGCTTTGTAACCGTACCGTAATACAACTACGCCACCGAGGCAGTCATATTTTTATAACAGCATTTCAGTAAATAGTTTTCAGCAGTGTATAATGATATCTATATCATTACTTATTTTGAGCTAAAGAACAAAGCGCCGACAATTTTACCGCGAGCTGTTTCAGATATAACCCACATAGGATGATCGATAAACCACACCCCCCTACAGATACTTTAACCTAATCTTAGTTTCCATCAATCATATCTTATCATTTCAACACTGAAGTCAAATCTTGAAATATCAATTTCATATCTAAATGCCAAACACCGAGTTACTTCGTACATGTAGTCACGTGTTTACAGCGAATATTGTGCGTAATATGGAGAAGGATTAAGTCATAGCCCTCTCGATTTATCGGTTGTAGAGTAGTCCCATTCTCAGACCTGGGCGATTATGGATTGAAACTAAACAGTGTGTAATATGGCGATTTTGCAATCATTGCAGTTGACGAGTCAAGTGGAGAAGTTGGCGCAAGTGAGCCGTGACCTCAGAAGGAAGCACAAGCAGTTACAGAATCAGGTGAGCTGATGAATACACAAACCAATAAGTCATCAGGGGAGGCAGAGAGCATAGAGCCTCAAATGTTAGAATAAACATAACATCTCATAACTCTTTTGTTTTTTAACCATTAACCTCTAAATGCTGTTAATCCATTTCTCGGATCTATTTATAAGATCTGTGTCGCGTTGGGTAAACAGATGTTTGAGTGACGAGTGCTAGATCTAAATATTCGTGTATCGCTTCAACTATCATTTATGTCTTTTTGCGCTATTATTGGTTACCGGGATCACCTATTAGATGGGTTTATAGACACCACTAATTAAAATATTGTAGTTGCATACAGATATCCATAAATGTGTTTTGGTCACCCAACAGTTAAGCTTCGCAAGATCGATTAATTATAATATGATTTTGATTTTGATGACAAATTTAAAATCTATGGCTTCGAAATTTAGTCATATTTTTGACTAGAACAGATATTACACTCAATCTAATAGATCGTAGACTTAGATATCATAGTATTCACGCTAGATCCCCATGGTGTGACGTTCCAGATGCGCTTGATATGCGAGGAGAGGTCGGAACTGACGGCTATAGTGCAGTCGCAGCAACGGGACATCACCGCGCTGCAGCAGGCCGACGCACAGAGCAAGGTGATTAAGCCAGTAATGTTCATACAGCACTTCTATCTGGCTTCAGAGGAATTTGTATATAATTAATTAATATAGACCTAGCCAAAATCCGGAGGAGACTGATTCTTTTGTACAAATTTCAAAAAGGTGGTCTTGGGACCAACATTCGGCAATTTCCTGCAATATTTCTTATTATCATCATCATCAGCCCATAACAGTCCACTGCCACCTAGCTCTCTAACTGCACGCCATCGAGCTGGATTCTCGGTATCTCTCATCCATCCCTGCTTAATCGTTCTGAATTGATCATCTCACCACCTAGCCTGAGTGCAATATTTCTCAGGTCGTCTTTAACTTTACCATATTTAATTTCCCCAATTCTTCGTCAATATTGTCATGAATATTTATTTTACCAACTCCTCTCTCTCTCTCTCTGTTTGTAGAAGTGCGCATCATGCGGCGCGGCGACGCCCGAGGCTCTAGACGACGAAGACCAGTCTTCGAAGCCCACGTTCAGCGTGAGGGAACTACGAGCTATACTGCACGAGCGCAACGAACTCAAACTCAAGCTGAACCGCGCGGAGGAGCAGTTGCAAGCGCTGCAAGCCGAACCGCAGCCCGACAGGTGATGATTGATACAGCTTTAGGTTTTCGAGCACTGCTTGAATAGACCAATGTCAAGAATAGTCTTGATAGTCGATTTAATTCGAGGATTACGATCGAACACTTGTTATTTTGGTACTGGTGATTTCTACTTTAGCTAGTAGCGTATAGTTTTACTCATGATGGCATTTATTTGAAATAAATAAAGCCGAGTTTTAAGAGCATTTGGTCAGGGAGAGTCGAAGACTTATTAATCCTTGTACATGTATTGTGTGCAATGTATTGAGGTGACTAAGATACTTTAGATTGCCTTTCTTATGGATTAAGCAACGTCTAGTCAGATGAGCTAATTGTCGTACAACCAAAGGTACTAAAGGCCCAACCAAATGGTATAGATAGAGTAGGAAAGTGGGCACTTGGTAGAAAAACAGAAGGCCATACATTAATTGAAAATTGATTCATCTAATGGTAATATTAACAACGTTATCCCTAAACAACAAAGAACCTCGAGAACCGAGTCGAAAATTATGTAACTGAAGTTTATAGGCAAGGATTTTTCCTCCAAAATCGTATCATACTAGCCTAAAAGATCCCACTGCTGGGCAAAGGCCCCCCCTAAGTTTTTCCATAAATCTCTATTGAGAGCAATTTTCTTCCTGTCGTTGATAAATTTATTGAGGTCTTCCCGCCATCGCTTTCGGTGTATACCTCTTCGCCTATACCCGTCTTGCGGCATCCATTCGCCGATGATTTTGGATGCACCCTGATCGATGGGCCTCCAAAATACTTACTGTTTTCATCAATTACAGCAGCTCAGACACCTCACCGTCAGTAAGTACGAAGGCGGTTGAAGAAGAAGAACCGCCGGTGCAAGGCCCACTACCGGCCGAGCCAGACGACGCGCCGTGGAAACGCAACAGCGGAATCAGGAAGTTGTAAGTCATTTACTAATCCACTCTGAATGACTGAACGTTTTGCATGACAACCATTGAATGAAAGACTGAGTGATACAATGAACAAGTGAATGATAATTCCTGTATATACTCTTCTCGCACTGTATCGATTTACACTTGGGAAATATTGGCTGTGTGAATTATATATTATTCCTCTTGGTGATTGGTATGATAACTTGCACTTTGCACGATATTTTCATTACTAATTAAGGGTTGGGGGTGGACTGTTTATTTCGGATCGTGTCTTCATTTTATATATTCATTTTATTAGTATTAGTGTGCAGATTGAGAATAAATTTATTATATTGGTTTGGGGTATTCTGGAATATTTTTTTTCACGAAAAACTAATTTGTATTGTGTACGTGATTGTCGCCCCTAACAAAAAATACAAAAAAAAACACCAAACAAAATAACATTTCTTCGGTGTCGTCTCACACTATACAGCTTTTATTTGGTTCTGGTACATTTTTCTTTTTTTTAATATTTATGTTTTCGGGCCTTAGACGCATGACGTAACATGTTTAAGCTAGGTACACATTAAGTAACAAATTGGTTGGCTAAGAAATATTTTTTTCAAAATTGTTTTGTATTTTTAGGTGTGTTTTAATGTAATGAATGGAAAATGAGACCAGGGCCGAAAGAGATCACGCACATACGGACTCGTCGCCTCACGGCACGAAGGCACGGTATTGCATGGAATATGTGATACACACAATATTTGACGCTTTTTTATTACGCTTTAACCTACCTTATCCCTATCCCGATTTTTTTAGGTTGTCAACATTTTTTTGTTATTTTTTTGTTTTTTTTTTTTTTTTTTGTGACTCGTCACGTCAGTGTTTTGTATGATACTAAAATCATTTTATAAATATCATGATCACCAGCAATTACATATTAATGTGTACAAGATTGGTTTGATAATATTTTAATGAGAATCATCTGGTATCACAGAGCCACATTCAGCGAGATCATGGAAAAAAAGAAGATTGGCTATGGCATTTTATAGACATTGAGAAAAGGATGATAGCAATAGATAAAAATGAATTAATATTTTTTAAGCTTATATTGTTCTGTTTGTTATTGAATTGTATGTCCCATATATTGTATATGTATTTTATTTTTTAAAGCACGTTCATTTCATAAATTCCTATCCTCCTCACTTTTATATTTATTTATTTTTTTTATGTAAAATATTGCCTTCGATTGGAAAATAAAGTTCTAAAGGTAGCAGAAAAGGTAAAATTATTATTATCGATCATTTTGAAGACTACTTTTCACTGGGTTAGCTAAAACTAAAATATAACTTGTGGAGTTGCCAAACTTTGAGTAAAAATTACAAATCACTTCTATTTTTGGAATTGCTTTTATCTGGCTAAATTAAAGTAAATAATGTACAAATCAAGCATCGAAAGAAATATAAACAAAAACTGATGCTATGATTTCGAATTATTATTTTTGGATTCGTCTTTATAAAAGTTCGAGTCAGTAATGACAAATAGCAAATACCTTTATCATCAATTTTTACCTCAAAAAATTAAATCTCCCATCTCCCCATAATTCACCCGTTTCACCCCATACATTCTCCCCGGCTGTTGAGCGAGTGAGTACATGTTGCGGTGCCGCGGCAGGTTCCGGCTGGCGCTGACTTCGCGCGACGCGTCCCGCCGCTCGCCACCGCCGCGGATCTCTTTCGGCCCTTGGTACTGATTCGGAGGACGCAGGTATTGAAAGCGCTCGGTACGTACGGCCGATGCCGGCTAAAATTTGGGGTAATTTGGCTATTGAAACTTAAAAAAATATATATGAGGTAATTTTGGTGGCCAGAAATAATACAGATGTTATCGCTTAAAGGTATTTTAACCCAATTTTCATCCTAGAGTTTTTAGCGATGGAATGAATTTTGGGGTAATTTTGGTGGCCTTTGTTAATACGGATGTGATCGCTAGTGTGGATAATTTTGACTACGAATTGATATAATGCGGCCTAATTATCAGTTTGTAATGGGATGAATTATGAGATTATTTTCGTGGCCTTCAAAACAGTAATAATTCAGATGTGATCGCTAGTGTGGATGATTTTAACCCTGGGTTGATATGATGCTGTCTAATTGTTGGTTTGTGATGGGATGAATCTTGGGCTAATTTGGGTGGTCAATATAACTTTACAAAATTGTAATGCTGTAGGTGATAATTTAAAAACGTGTTTTGTATCTGGTTATAATGGTTCTACCATTTGGTGGGTCCCAGATAATGGTTTGTAGTTGTATGAAATTTGGGGTTATATAGCTATTAAATATAAAGAAATCTCATAATACAGCTATACATGTATGTGGGTGATCTTGGTTGTTGGGTTATTGTTATTTATTGATTAAATACCTACAGCTAGGGCATATCATGAATTAATGGTAAAATAGGGTTAAAAATTGCATAATTTAAATAAAGGATTATTGGGTAGCAAATTCTTGTGGCTATTTTATTAGCTATTAAAATTAAAGCATTCACAAAGCGATCGAAACATTACATAGTTTCTTTAGGGCGAAACTGATGCAAATTTTTTTTGGTCTTCATGGAATCTTTGGGCTAAAATTTATTTCATATCATTTCTTTTTCATTATGGTATTATATTTTCTTTAAATCCATTCGAATCAATCATCATACTCGAATAATTACTTACATCATAAAAAGAGTGCTAATAAACTAGCGAATTACTAATAATCACCGTCATATTACAATCTAGCATTTTAAAAATAAATTGAATTTATTCCGCAGTTTTCGCAAGCTCTTTGCTGAGTCTGATATCTCCGTGGGCTCGTTCCAACGGCGCTCGTTGTCGACGCTCGGTGGTAAAGTGTGCGCGGCCGGTGGCGCCGCCGCCGCCGCCCCGTAGGCACTCCCATCCCCACCGGAGCCCCATATCTGCCGCCAGACGCTACTCGGAAATCAAACCCACGTCCAAGCTCGACCTCAGACAAGAGCTCCACAACTTGAACCTCGACAATCGAGAAGTCGATAAATGGCTGGGTGCCAAGTTCGAAGAGAAAGAGATGGAAACCTACGAAGGTATGTTTGTACATGATGTGCCGTTGCAGAGGTCGCTGTCGCTCGACGGAGGCGTCGATATATTCAACCACCTCCAAACCATCGGCTCCGATTGGTCTAGCAGCCTGGGTTCCGCCTGGACCGTGCACTCCGAAGAGCGATCCAACTTCACCATCGAGCACTACAGGAGTCTGGAGGATATCCCCGCTTCTCAGATTAAAGTGAAAAGCAGGCGCGCATCCTCGGAGGTCGACAACGCGACCGCCGGCAAGAGTTTAGCGCTGACGGTACTCAAGGAAATATACAAGGGCGTGAATGACGGCTCGCAGATCAAGAAGTTGCAAAGATGCTACACGGCTTCCGGCAGCTTCGAGACTTTCAAGGCTATGAGGAATTCTGGTGACAATTTACCTGATCAGGTGCTGGTAGGGAGAGTTTTGAGCAGTTCTAAAGTCGACGGTGCCACGGTATACCCTCAACGGAGTCTACGCAGGAGTTTTTCGTTAAAGGACGCGGCGGAACATTTCGAGGCCCATAACTTCTCTGTATTTGATGACGATGATAAGGATTACCTCGAAATCAGGGTGCCGTCCTACAGAAACATATCGATTGATACGAAAGGGTCAGATAGAGACGTGGAGCAGACAGGCGCGCGGCAGAGAAGGGTCGGCGTATTCGACCCCACATTCCAAGGGATCAAGAGAGAAACTAGTTTGAGGAAGGAGGTTATGATTAGGAACGTCGAATGCAGGAGCTGCGAGAATATATCGATAAATAGAAGAATAATTTCGCGTAGCGGTTCTTCGTCTAGAGTAGATTCGACTGATGGGACTCGACCGAGTAACGTAACTTTGAATACATCTTCGTTCAGCATTAAGCGAACGTTTTCATTTGGCGGGCCTGGTGTAAGGGACAGAATCATGCCCACAATAGTCGTGTCGGACGTCGATACTCCGTTTCGCAGCGGTGTTGCCAAAAAGGGAATAGAAGTTTCCGCGAACACTTCCAATACGGTAGAGTTAAGTAGAATTTGTGATTGTCAGATTTGTATGGATGTAGGTGAGGATAGGAGATGTTTCTTGCGTAGGGTTCTGAGTAAGTTGTTCGTCAAGATAATTTCGTGTAGGGATTACAGTAGGAAATTGACGTACTGGGACGAGAATAACAATTTGAATGAGAATGAAATGTACAAGTGTATTATGCATATATTGAAGTTAATGCTTGGTCTGTGGTTGAGACATTTAGATCACAATTAGTTATGCACGAGTTTTTGGATAGTTTAGTGTAGGTTACGTTATAGTTCTCGTGTGGAATATGGAACAGTTTCGGAGATTATTATCAGACCCAAGTTTGCGAGCATTGAACTTTCGTTGCCAGATTTTAGTGAATTTTTGAGTGCTATTTTCTTCGTTATTGACGTCACTTTTGTATTACGGGTGTGTTGGGAAATTTCGATACTTTTTGTTTCATAATGGTACTTGGTTTTTCTTCATGTATTTTTCATTATCTTTTTATATTCAACCTCGACTATTTTACTCGCGTTAAAACCAGGCGTTTTATGACTCGTTCCGTATGGGACTGTCGGGGTGATTTTTTTTAACCTATTATGGGATGAAAAGTGTGAAATTTCGCAATACACCCTTTACGTACTGTAAATGTTTCGAGTGCTACTTTATAGACTTCATCACATTTTCTCTTTATGTCAATTTCCTATTCTCAAATTTTATATGATGATGTTAATATCATATATTACATTCGATAAACACGAATACTATAAAGATTTTATTTCGAAAAAGTTATTTTACCATAACGACATCCACAAGTTAAGTCGAATATTAAATTTTGGCGATTTCTTTACGTATAAATTACTTCTGGGAGTTAATGATTAATTAATTATATAATTTAATTAGAATTCTTGGTCTCGATATTCTTTTTAAAAGTGAGTGCCATTTTTCTATCTTCCAGTAGGAAAAACATATTCTTAATGGGGCTCGATTATAACATGCCTTTTAATACATATGTGGCTAAAAAAGTTTTCTTTTTTCAATGGCCTAAATTTTATTTTATCATACTGACATATTCGATCTATAAGCTTTATAATTCATATTTGAAAGTATTTAAGTTACCAAATACATAGCCTAAACGTCTAACACTTTATTTATAGGATGACATCTTCATGCACGACCATCCTGCGGAATAAGGGGAAAAGGGGGGGGGGGGGGGATTGTTACAGATAATATCTCGTTTGGGGGGATCGCAGTAACAAGTGCCAATTGGGTAGAAGGCTGTTTGTGTTTAATTATTTTGATATAAAATCCGTTCATAAACCTTTGAAGCTGTTCTAAGGCGGGCTGATTTTTTTCTTTTGCTCATATTCCAAACATTAACAACTCAATATTTTTCAATAACTTGACGCCATTTTTTTATAAATTTTGTCTTTTACGAACGATTTCTGTTAAAGCATAAAATGATGCACAAAATTAAACCGCTAACGTCAATATACCTCAGCCATATCCCTCATTCCGTAGAAAAGTCGCGCACGAATTTGTCAGTCCACACATCAAATATTGCACTTCGACAATAATATGCGATTGGAGATTACAAATTGACAAAAATCGAGTTAGGATATTTGAAAGATCAACGATAGTATGATATAAGATAATTCCTTAAAATATCACGTAGGTAATTGTTGAATTTTCCTCTATTCACTTGGAGTAATTTTTACTGCGAGCAACCCAGTGATTAAGTGTTGCCACTCATAGTGAAAATATTACTCGAACCAATCTATGAAACGGCAATGACTGGTATACACGATTTGGTAATGCCAAGTGCCTAAAACACAAAAACACTGTTATAATTTTCTATGTTAAGTGCTATTTATATTATTATAAAGCATCGGTTACACCGCGGAGCTATGTAGCTCGCGTTTAGTTTTAGGCGTCGCTTCATTCCGTTTATATTTTAGTATTTTATTTTATTATTTCTAGTCACAGTGTTACTGGGTACTAGATTAAGGAGTGCAACTGTCGAATTTTGTCGGCGAAATTGTTAATCAAATTTTTTCGTTCAGTTTTGTTTGACAATTTTGACTGACCACGCCCCGGATATTGGAAATATATAAGTTTTTGGTGGGTTTCTGGGAACACTAGCACATCATAATTCTTGCATTTTTAATTTTCTCTCCGACCGTAAGGTTACACTTAGTTAAATAATGTAAAGACGATTGGTATTCTATTGTAATTATTTATAAATTGACTGTGTTATGATAATTATATGTTTATATTATGTGATTATGTGTTTTATTTCTAAATAACCTTTTTTATACGAAATCTAAATTCCAAAATAAATATCGGGACGGAGAGAAATGAAAAAGAAAATGACGGTGCTTGGACC
Source organism: Deilephila elpenor (assembly GCA_949752805.1). Taxonomy (NCBI): domain Eukaryota; kingdom Metazoa; phylum Arthropoda; class Insecta; order Lepidoptera; family Sphingidae; genus Deilephila; species Deilephila elpenor. The sequence goes on along the minus strand of OX457115.1, from coordinate 2,724,764 downwards.
AAGAGGAATCAGATTCACAGAATAAGAAAAAAATGAATCCTTCAGTTTAACACATAGTCCCAATTTGTTTTGTGTCGAAAACTATAATATGCGACTTTTCGCACCAACATCAAACCTAAGACGAATATTTGTAAATCATATAAATAAATACACCCAACAGACACATACGTAGTACTGATCCTGCACTAAGATCCAGTTTTGTGTCGTTGGTTAAAGAAACTATGAGAGACTTTGGTCTCATAAACACCCAGACCCGAAACAAATACCTGTGAATTACACACATATTTGTCTCTATCAGTGGATAAAACTTTATTTTGACTACCCTCAGCCGTCATTGATAGAAAAGTCTGAAATTACTTTACAAGTACATTTTGCCGAAGAGCTGTATAATAACGAATAGCGTGTTTCTCGATAGTGTTGTAATTAGTCGATATAATTGCTCTTTCGTGATCTAAAAGTGAATACAATGACAATACAAACTGTCCATATGGTGACTGGAGAAATATTTGAGCTGAATTTTTACACTTCGGGGAGCCTCAGCAGTTCCAGATTAAGGTACAATTATTACAACTATAAAAGGACTAGGTATATGAAAAAGATTAAATTTCGATAACATACCAAAAGTCGCTGGATGTAGGCCCCTTTTTAGAAGTCTAGCAGAGAGCAAAGTGGCTGAAGATGATAATAATGTCAGTATATACACATGCCGTCGAGATTAAAAATGTACGATCAAGTTAATCAAGACATTCTTATGCACGGTTTTTACAGACAACTACCCTACACAAGAGACATATATGCCAACTGAAAATATATCAGTCCTATTACTCCGAATATCATTGAAATAAAACCATTTTTAAGGATTTTATCGCGATTTGGTTTATTTTTAAATTTTTTAACTTCCCTACGTTTCGATTGCTTTCCAGCTTTCGTGGTCACGGGGCGGACTGAGGTATTAGTCATCCGCTCGAATCAGTGACTCGAAACGTCGGGAAGTTTAAAAATGTTAAAATTAAACCAAATCGCGATAAAATCCGTAAAAATAGTTTTATTTCAATGTGTAACATTCGCGTAAATCTAAGAAACCATTATACTCCGAATATCACTTAGGTATGTACATGAACTAACGTCCATCATACTTGCGTTGAAGAAACACGACATGTTAGCCATTCAGGACAGTTACGGTAAGTTAATAATCACGAACAAGTGTTTTTACCAACCAAAAACTTTCAAAAGAGATTGATTGTTGAGGAAGAGAAATTAGCGCCGCGAGCGAAGAACAGCTTCAATGGATAATTAACTTGTAAATATGCCCGAAATTAATGCGTGTACTCTGTATTGGTAAGTATTGAGATAATGTTAATTTATTACCAGCAACTAATCACATGCGATAAGCTCGTATGATTGACGAAGCAGGAAGATAGAAACTGGTTATTTTTTCTACTGATTTCGTTCGCAAGCATTCGAGGCATTCGACGTTTTTACGTTTCAATTGATATAACAAGGTGTGTCGAACCGATTCAATGATAATGCCGTGTAGCGTACACAACCTTGGACCATGATCGTTGCATAGTATTGAATATTTACGAGGTTTTCTTTAGCAACCGACAAAACAGTAACAACATAGAAGAATGTTCCAAATTCAAACATTTGTATAAGGAACAGTAGACAAACGGCCTACATGTATAGAAATAATACTGCTCTTTCAAAGCCAGAAAAGAGCCAGATGACAGGATCGGCATGTGGTTTGGCCTAATTGACGAGTGGTGGGAGATGATGGCCCGTTGCCAATTATAACTAATATTTCCTGCAACCTGCATGCAGGCCCTGCTGACTAAAGAGTATGGCCGCCGAATGTTAGTCGTATGACATACTAAATCAGCGCATATGCGGCCCAATGCAGGGCACGGGCCATTACAATCGAGAGTCCGATTCAGAGTGGTTAGGCTGTATAGTCCACCACGCTGGCCTAGTGCTGTTTGGCGAACTTTCGCATACCATAGAAATTCTCCGGAATCGCTAGGGTGTGAAGGTGTTCCTTCACCGTTATAGGGCGTGGTATTTGACTATCAATACACACATGACTCGCAAAAAGTCAGAGGTGTGCTCTGGGAATTGAACCCGCGACCACCTTCAACATGTTGGCAGTCGCGTTACCAACAGGCCACCACGCACTTGGAAATCCGTAAACAGAATATGTCTCGCACTCTACATACAATAAAATTAATTCATTTTCGACCATTGGAAGCTCGTATTGAAAGTGAGCCTTATCTTAGTGATGTCGGCAAACATTGGCATGCTTGACAACGGAAACAAACTACACAACCTGGCAATAAGTAAAAGTAAATAAGGCGGGAAAAGTAAAACATAAATGAAACGAAGCGACTTTCAACAATGTACGAACTAAATAAATATTTTCGTGTTAACAACAAAAGTCCATTGGCATCAGTACACCAGGCAACGCAGGCGCACGTTTTTAAGGTATTTCGTGTAATATATAGCGTAACTTGTTTTGCCCGGTGTATCTTGGGTGCTAAAGCCAAATTGGTACACTAAGCGATAGTTTTGTTGCGTTTTTTCATTTGAGGAGCCAATAGGAATTATTATTAGAATATAATTGGGCTTCCGTGGTTTTATAATATATTGAATAATATTTTTGACCATGTGTATTTTTGTATTAACTTCAAAAAGCCCGTTAAAAATTTGAATTGTAAAACGTTTCGTGACCATAGGTAACAATTGATAAACCATTTAGAAAAAGACTTTGATATTTCGAACTTTTAAAGCAAAGGAATCATCTAATTCCTTTTTTTATAACACTGTATTCTGCTAACTAGGAAGTGCACAAGGCACAACGATTGCAACTTCCCTAGCCCTTAAACCAAACAACAAAATATAAAAACTATCGCGGCCGACTGTCACTGTGGGTTACAGTTGAAGCGCGCCACTCCACAGCTATTTTTGAGATAACGGTACCGCCACCTGACGTAAAATTGTTCATACGCAACAGTGGGAGGTCCACGGTACTTACATTGAAACTTAAAAACTAGTACCTGCACACACTTCAAATAGTTTTGTTGCTTCATCGTGTTAGAAGCGTACTTAGTTCTTTTTTTGAATCAATGTTTATTTGCTTCGAATGGGTTGGCAAGGTTGGTAGTACATCAACATAAACTTTTTTTATTGGCCAACGAAGTGACAGCATCTGTTGGTAAATACAATGCAATGTTTTTTATCTTTCGTTCTTGCTTCTACCCTTGAAAATTGCCTGCCGTTAGAAAACCATCATCACCTTTTTACGGTAACGTTGTGCGAGATGATCGGCTTATTTCTGAAAGAGAAGACATACGAAAGCTGTTCATCTGATGTGAAAAAAGAGTTTATTCTCAGTAGTTCCATTAACAGTTCCTTTAGAATAATTAAAGGAAATACTGCGACTCAAAAGTCTCAGTACTTCCTTTAAAGGAACTGTGAAAGGAACTACTGAGAATAAACCGAAAAAAGTGATTATCACCGTTTTTAATACGAACGAATCCACAAAAATTGTGAGTGCTCTTCACGTATTATAAAATTATGTGGGTGAATAGATAGACAAAACTTTATCCTTAGTTTTTATCTGTAGGTAAACAAAATACAATTTTTTACCCTATCCCTATTGTATCGTCATAGGATACGCGATATCTATGACTTCCCGTAAATACTTGTCCTAAGTCAAAATATCTCGAAAATATGCTCGTTTTCAAATACCTCCGCAAAGGTCTATAATTTTGGGTGTTATCGGTGTACCGGTTTCGGCGCGCAGGTTGCGACCCACATGAGAACTTTCTTCGGTTCGTAAAACCTCGTCCCTATTACGTTGATGGTAAATTGAAATTTTATAGTAGCTGTTAATTGATTTTATCTTAATATCGAATTTGGTGACTTTTAACTGGTTTGACAAAGTGATTACACTGCGCGTGATGGTTAGTAGGTACTACGAGTATGCTATCTAAAATGTAGATGGGAAATCGTTTGCTTATAGACGGGTATCTCTTGCCAAAGGACACAATGATGTCGGATAACTTAGATTTTTTTGTATGCCATGGTGAAATGACCCAGGAAGATAAGAAGAAGACACATGGGACGGCAAACTGTTTCACAGGTCAGTGGTGCAGCACAAATATCTATGTAAATCCTTTTGGTGGATTTTTAAGCTAGCACACATAACTTTGCACACGGCGTATTTTTTACGCGCCAAGTACGCGCGCTCTCGGCGCAGTAGATGACCAAAAAGCAGATCGCATTTGTATCGATTCAAACGCGCGTAAACAGCTATACAAAGGCGCTTTAGAAGGTAGTCTTTTAGGTCCCTACCTACCCATTGAGCGATACACAGTGCATGGTAGCCCAACGGTGGCAGGTGGGACTGGTAAATAATTTTAAAGTAACAATACTTTCTGTACTTATTACTTCATTCACCAAACGCAACTAGACCTGCAAGCCTATAATCTATTAGAGTCGTTAAATTAAAATATTTCACACTTAATCTACGGTAATTAACATGTACAAAACGCGGGCGTGCGCAATTAATTTGTAATAAACATTTTTGTGGTTTCAAGACTGCCTATTACAAAGTATTGTGCCAATTCTATTGCTTAACTTATAGCAATATGGCTTAGAAAATTATTTTATTATTTTACTGTACTTGTAGGTATACTGCCAACCCGCATAAGGCTAGCGTAGTGGACTAACCTAACCCCTCTCAATCGAACTTTCGATTGTAGAGGAGGCCCGTGCCCTGTAGTGGGACGTATATGGGCTGATACAGTACTGTAGGTATACTAGTACGTAGACACACTTTGAGAGTGGGCAGTCCTTAGTGGCACCCACGTTTTGCAGAGATTATTTCAAGATATTATATTAAAATGTGGCAAGGCCCTCTGCCTTTAGCGTTGCGGTCACCATTATACCCGGGCGACTCGTATAAGATTTCTTAATTCGAACAAATTGTATTGAATGGAGCATCCTACCTGAGAAACGAGACTAGAAGCTCACAGCCATGCTAGCTAATACTAGATCAACGAAGCATCGCTTGTATGTTTGTAACCGACTCCTTTGGGTGCGATTTTGACCCACTAAACGGCCAGATTTCATTCAAACTTTGTAGATTTATCGAGGACCGACATTACACTAATTTGATAAGATTATTTAATTATTCAATTTGCAAATTTTTTGTCAATTTATATATTTTTTCTATAGTCGATAAGGCAGGAATTGATGTTAAAATTAATTTTCAACCATTATCTTTAGCAATAAGCATACATTAATAATTCATGTTTTTACACTATTTTTTTATTTAATAACGTACCGATAATTGTGTCTGCGTTCACCCACAAGGTTGAGAGATGATGCGATAAATGCTGTAGGAAGTTGCTGGGTACAAGCCGCTTCCAATAGGGTGCCTTGCGAATCCTAAAAGAAAGCTCGTACTTATTCATTGGATTTCCTGGAGCTGAGAATGTTAATCAGCGTGTTTCATCGTTTAATAATATGTGTATAAGAATATTGGCTTGAAGATTGGAATTACGAAGTTTAATTTGCCTTTCATTACAAATAAGCTAGTACATATTGAATAATTTGTATAAATGAGCAAAGTGCGTTAAGATAACTTGATTTTGAAATTAGCGTAGGTATATTTGTTGTCCATAATCTTATATGCATTTTTTGAACAACCTACGTAATTGACGTCTCTTAGAAATAATGTAATTGGCCATGTACACAAAGCTTTGAAAAGTTCGAGATTCTTACCTGCGACCACCATTTTGCAGCCTCCTTCGATTCGCTGCCAACATACCATTCAGCACTTATAAGAATCGAGAATATAGTACAATATAAATTTATGTTTGCCCATCAAATGAGAAAATTTTAAATTACCATAATTGAAATTACCTCTACGAATAAAATTATAACTTTTACCGAAATTCCATTTTCTAAGAACATAATTTGGAAAATACACACCCAAAGCAAAATAGTGTGTTAATGTTATTTTGTAGTAAAAATAACTTGAAGTTTTCGAGGCTATGCACCTGATACCACTGATCCGGTCACTAGAATCTCAATGAGAATTCTCAGAATATATGTTTATTTGTGCTTAAAATATACTACGAATTTGTACCTTTATGGGTAGAAAGTTTGTACAAGTTTTGAAGCTTTTAAACTCATCTCAGAACTCATGACGTACCTACATAAACTTAAGAATTGTGGTTAAGCTCTTTTGATTTTAAGATAACCTTAGAAATTTGACGCCAATGAACCTGTTAGCCTCGAGAACGGCAATCTTGCAACCAATTATGGGAATAACATTTTCAGTTCTGCAATTTCTGTTTAGTTGGTTTCGTTGGTTTTCTCAAAGACTTGTAATAAAATAAAAACTAGGCACCAAAGAATTCATAGCTAATAATGGGTATAATAATAGTTAATAATCAACAAAGATACGAGATTAATACGTCTTCTCTTATCGGTCGAAGTTAATAACTGATCCCAATAATTATCTAAGGACTATCTATCTGGAAAACAAACCAATCAAAATCAGTCTAACGTGCGCGTGTCCATGCATCTTTGACCTGATTGGTTTATTTTCAGGATAGAACCTAAGATAATAGATACCTAGGTATCTAGCTATCTCTCAAGATCGTTTATTAATTTCGTCTGCTAGTCTACGTTACTTTCATTATTTCTTCTTGCATATTGTGTTATAACATCGAAGTTGACTACTTTTGAAAATTATGGAATTGCCAACACAAGCCTTGCTATATTCTCTGACGTAACATATAGATATTGAGCACAATGGTGATTAAGGTAACAGTGCGAGTGTTTTTGCGCGTCCATGTTTGGTGCATAGCGGCACCGCGCACGCACCGCGCATACTCCGATCGTAGAGAGGTTCTGTTTGTCCGAATATCGAGGCCGCACCGCGAGATGTTGGCGTCTTTGTGCGACTGACATGTCTTGATATTTTGTGCTATTTATATTTAATATTATTGACTAATATTTATACTGCGAAGCTAAATTTTTTTAGCAGTTGACTGAGGATGATGATTGTTTTAAATTTAGGGGTCTCTTATACACATCGGCTGCCTCGGTGGCGTAGTTGTATTACGGTACGGTTACAAAGCTGAGGTCTCGGGTTCGAGTCCCGGGTCGGGCAAAGTAATTTTTCTATTCATTATCAGCCCGGAGTCAGGAATTTGTGACCAATATGGCAATAGGCTCGCCCCCTATCACATCGTAGGACGGAACATACAAGGCGAAATGTGGATGTCCTGGTGGCGCCTCTGCCTACCCCTTCGGGGATGAAGGCGTGAGTTTGTGTATGTATGTATGTTATACACATTGATGACTGAAGGCAAAGAGTTCTAAATGCGAGAATAAAATTGCATTCATTAGGTTAGTGAATACCATGTAGTCTTGTAGTCTTGGTTCCAGTTAAGAGCACTACACACACAAGGACACATAGGGAAATTTAACTGATACTATGTTTTAATTCCCTACTATTACTACGTACATTTGTATTATTGTATTGAACGAGAAATCAGTTTTGAAATCAGCGCTTGCTAACTCAACGTTCAAAATAAAAACCAAAACACCAAGTATCAAAACGGTCTAATCGCCCTAAACAGTAAAGGTGAGCTCGGCGCGGGCGCAGCGAGTGACGTGTCGTCTTACCACTTCCCTTCCTTAGTGAACCGCGGGCCGTCGTGTGAGACGCACGTGTTTACTCCGCTCGACATTAGTGTTGCATTAACAGTGATTATTACACGGAATCTATCGACATCAAACTTTAAAAAGTTAGTGCATGCAAGGACAGTGCGGTTTTACAGCCAAGTGGATTTTTTGGTGTATTTAATTTGACCGATTCCGGGATTATTGTGTGCGTGAATTAGAAGGTAAGCTATTGAAATAATTGCCTTCGGTTGGGTGTCATTCTTTTGCTCGGTTATTGAAAGTTCAATTCATCTTTAAATATGTATTAGTTTATTACAAAATATCTATGAAAACACTCATTATCTTTTTTAATTGAGAAATCGCGAGTGCTAGTTACACGTCGAATTTTTAAAGATATTTTTGAGACTTTCACTCGAGTAAAAATAAAGGAATAGCAGAATAAAAACCTGTGGAGTGGCCACTCTCGCTTTAATTGCTAGATTATTTCTCGTTTATATTTGAAAGTAGTGGCGTCTTTGTTTTTAGATGCGTAGTTATTTATCGATGACGGGCAAAAGGTGGACGAACGAATGAAGGTTGCAGGAAGTCGTTGGATGCAGGCAGGGGCGGATTAAATGATGAGAGCGCCCTAGGCAAGCACCCCAAAAGAACGCCTCTAGCGGCCATATTAAAAAAAATACATTAATGTATAGTTCATTTAGCGAACGAATGCGATTCGTATGTAACTTAATTATAACATCTGATGGTTTTGCATAGAAACGAAGATATCCGAAATCATAGCGCGCCCCTTCGTAACCTCGCGCCCCTAGGCACGTGCCTAGTTTGCGTTAGGGATAATCCGCCACTGGATGCATGCTTCCAACAGGTCGCTGTGGAGTTCCATGGGAGAGGCCTATGTTCAGCAATAGACTCTTGGCTGACGACGATGAGCGATGACAGACTGAGCAGAACAGTTTTAGAGCCAAGGAAGATTCTTCTACGTTCTTGATAGTTATTCATAATTGAAATAAAACTATTTTATACGGTTTATCGCGATGTGACCACGAAAGCTGTAAAGTAATCGAAACGTCGGGAAGTTAAAAATGTAAAAATTAAACCAAATCGCGATAAAATCCGTATAAAATAGTTTTATTTCAATGTGTAACATTCGCGTAAATCTAAGAAACCATTAGTTATTCATAAGTTCATCCACTACTATTACACCTCTAGTCTGTACATCGAAAATTGTCGCCATGTAGTTTGATGAATTATTACCCAGATTTGTTCTAAAAGAAGGGCTACTGTAAAACTAGTATTTATATATAAGCTAATTCTTCCACAACAAATGCAATATGAAAATATAGTTCTACATATTGCATTATACAGAGTTATAAACACATAGCAAATCATAGTTGTACTTATTTTCTTAAAATACCCTCATCAGAAAATAATCATGATATCGCTATTCATGTTCTTCGCCTTGAATAGCCATCTTTATTTATTTATTTTATACTTTGTGTATATTTTAATAGCACAGACGGATTAGGTGCCTGTGGGCATTTTCTCCCAGTCGTCTTTTTAAATAGCAAAAAACTCATTGTTGTATTCGAAATACATAAATGAAATAACCAATGTATACTCGTATATACCGGCAACAATGTTGTTGCGGTTAGCACCTCTATTCTTCTAGCCGTGCGTCCTTGTTTCACACTGGTTTTGTATGCGTAAATTAGTGTCAAGTTTTTTTTCTAAATGTGAACACGGATGCTTAGTAAAGATTTATATGTTACAGTCTAATCTTGCGTAACATTAACTCACGCTTGCATCTTTGCTGGGGTAGGACAGATGTGTTAATAATGTTACCCGTATTTGACTGAGCTTCGGTCGATTTGATCAGTGACTGAATGTATTCTCGCCCTAAATAGTGATAGAAGGAGCCTATCACCATACGCAAATTTCAGCCTGTCAGTAACTTATATAGGCTTTTTCATACCGAAAATTTCACAAAATGTATTGCATGACTTGGTAATAGGATAAAAAGTTAGAAAGAAACCTATGGTAGGTATGAGGGCGGGTTTCATATAATTTACGGATTTACAAAATAATATAATATTGCTATATAATTTCTGTTGAAGTTGAGGACTGTCTGTGAAAAATGTTAAAAAGTATGTTTTGCTTTGATTAAAGATGTGACGGTGATAATAAAAATTGCGTAAAGCCCAGATGACGTGATAGTGTTCGTTATCTACTGATAAGATATGACTCATAACAATGTGATATGCAATATTTTTTTTTCTAAGTGCACCAAGTGTATCGAAGTTGTGTTTATTTAAGGTATAAGGTACCTACTACATCTGGAAATATAATACACCTGGAAATATATTTTACGGTGCAAATAATTACTAAATGCACATTAAAATCGGTACGAATAACATATTTATATAATAAAAAATGTTTATATATTTCGGGTCAGTTTTTTTGCTACTAGAATATGATAGTTCATTTTTAGTTTATTACATTCTGCTTGAGTCACAAATATATGAAATTGGCCTATCCTACTATTGGCCTATTCTTCTCTCTTTTAAAAATATTCACTAGTGGAAATTTCCAACAATTTCTCTTTACGCTCAGCGTTTAACAATTACCGCATCGGATGCGTGTACAATGTTCGCTTTGTGTTTTTAATTTTCTCAATTACGTTTTTACGATCGTGCAGATGAATTTTATTTCAATGTTCTAATATCCCTTATTCATAGACGAGGCGCAATATTATTTTACTCGGAAACGCAGCGATAAAAACAGACTTTCAATGAATCGATATTAAATATTTTTCAAGTTATGTATATTTTGGAGTCATGTTCTATACATTTATACATATATTTAGTTACTGCTGTATGTAGGCTTTCACAAGTAATAAAACATTACAGCCAAGCTTATGCATTGTAATTTATCTGACGACTTAACGATGTGCAAGATGAATCATATCTAAAATACTCTGTAATACAATAAAATTAAACTTCAAATAAATAAATAAATACAACTAAGTCACATACATAGTCCCGACCCCACACTAAGATCGAGTCTTGTGTCGTGGGTTTAAGGAACTACGAGAGACTTTTTCGGTCTCACAAACACCCAGACCCGAAACAAATATCTGTGATTCATACAAATATTTTTTTCGGTGCGAGGATCGAACCCGCGGCCTCACGTTTCGCACCCGGCGTCTAACCAACTGCGCCACGGAGGCTGTCTAAATTTTATTTTAGTATTCTTATGACTGAAATTGAGTATCTACCAACGATAATAACGATGTCTTTTTATAGACCTTTACCATGTTGTATTTCATAAGAGCTGTTAAGCGTTTAACAAAGGTTTGACACAAGGCTTTTAATTACATTGCTTTGTTGAAAGCGGTGACTATTATGTTATTAAGAACTGAATACGTAATGGTGTTATGTAAGGTAATAATAGATGTAGGAAGATAATTACCGATTGGAGCGACGGAGAAGGCTTTCCGCGCCGGTGGTTAAAAGTTCCACACTTAGATATTTATATTATAGCTTAAGGCTTACTGTTATTATTGCAAGATGAGTGTTAACGCCTGTATTTGTGTATATGCGTATGATATTTCATTTATATAAGTAATTAAATAAAAATACAAATGGTAGAAACACGCGGTAAGTAACAGTTATATTAACAATTTTAGTACAATCAGTTAGATTACCTGTCTGGAACCCAGACTATCGTGAAATGACACATATATGTACCTATATGTATACCTTATTTTATTATGACATTTGCACGGAGTACCCTGCGTATTTTAAGGTTTAATCTCTTTTAATTTTTGGTTGAGATTTTGTATTTTTTATTTTGCTAACACAATATTGGTTATGTTCCTCTTGTATGTTCCTCTTGTTAATTTGTTTTGTCGATTTTATTTCTCATCAAACCACGACGTGTGGTCACACTTGTCACTACTCTGGACCTCAGTCTTGGGTGCGATATTTTTGCGGAATTATATTCCACATTTAAAATCTTGCAAAAAGGTTATTTACTTCAAACTTGTTAAGCGGTTTTTTTAAGAGTAACACTAGGAACCACCTGATGTAACAGATTTGACTTTAATTTTCGGTCCATGAACAAGATCATCTGAGGCTCCTCTTATATTCTTACGCTTTAACTATTTACTCCCCAGATATAATTAATATAAAATCAAACAGCTCCATCAATCGACGAACACCGCATTCTCCTTTACACAACCATACCACTTCGTAAAGGTTAAACAGAAAAATATTATTGCCGCGGCATTGAAGTGAGATAGTTAATTTTAATGGTCATTTCATTTGGTCGGCTTATAATGTTATTATTCATTTAATTATATTAACACTGACTGTCTAATGGAATTTATAAATGGGGACACGGAGTCATTTTTAATTATTCTTTTTATTATGTGAAAATTTATTTTATTCTATATTTGTGAGTAGCTGTCTGTGACGTGTGCAGCAATGATTATTATATTGATAAAACAAATATATCAATCTGTATGAACCAACTGCCGAGCTCAGGGTTCATATACAATAAAGAGTTCGTTTGAGTGGGTTTAGGCTATAGCCCACTATTCTGGTCTATTTCGAGCTGACTAATAATAGTATTTTAATTTATGCTCTATGTACGATTAATTACATCTCTAATTGATATGAATAAATAACAAATAAATAATTATTGGGATTGTACGCCCTTTTTAGCTGCCAAGTAACAAATGGAGTAATTTAAGTATATATTATTTTTAGTGATTTTTCGTTGTGACACTTCTTTACCGGAAACGTCCCACAAAATTTGCAAACGTAACATAAAAAATTGTATGTCATGACTTTCTTGCGTTACTGTGAGAAAGTCCCACCCCGGCGCGCATATGAAGCATGAGTTTATGACAATTTCATGACGCATTGTTTAAAACGTTGCAGAACAACAACAATCCACAATGGAATGTTGATTGTCCACCTGTTTGTTTGTTTATGAATGGTTAAAAACAAATAATTAATTTTAACAGGTCACAGAATGAGTTTTTGATCAGTGACTGTCGTTTCGGGTTGTGAAATTAACGTGTCGAATAAAAGATTTCAACGAGCTCTTTATACTTTTAGTTGTGAAAATAATTCGTTTGTAGTTTGTCTTTGAATTGATTTTTGGTAAGTTATTATATTATTAAACTATCCACAGTAATATTGTGTATGTCTGTCATTGCCGTGACTGTTGTGCCGTACCGGAAATGATATAATTAAAAGCGAATCTGTGCCCTCTCATTACCTAGCCACATCAGCCCTTATAAGGTCGTCAATCAATATATCAATATGTTTATAGAAAGGTATTTAAACAATTTAATTAATTTTATATTATATTCATACTCAAAAGTGAAAACAACCTTAATCCCACATATTATAAATTACATTAATACTATTAATATGACATGTATCAAATAAAATAGAAACTAGACTCTACCATTTGCCAAAAGTTTCTCTCAAACGAGATGACTAAGGCTTGCGCGATCGGTTTAGCGAATATTTTCGGCTGAGCACGAAAATAGCCGAACATACACGAAAGCAGCCGAATACACACGAAGCACTTCCATTGTGATCTCTATAGTACAAGTGCATGCTTTAAGCCCTTTCTATGGTAACTTATTGAGATTTTGATGATAAATTAGGCCAATTAAAATTTCCGCTGTCGCATTATTTCAGTCAGAAATGCTGAAAAATTTCTTTCCCTGTTCTGGGATATATTAAGAATAATGTACGAAAGATTATCTGTGGTCTTAAGATAATTACTTAGCTTCAAGTAAGCTGTTTGGCTACCACTCCTATGCAGTAAAAAAGCCATAAAGACATTAAAGGTGCAAAAAGGAATGTTATCACAAAAACAGTTAAATATTTTGTCAGGTCACTTTTAAATATTTGGTCCAAGCAAACACAGATATATAAATAAGATACGACCACGCATCGACATGGATTTCTACTCTTGTTCTTATTAATAAATACCTCGTTTGATATTCAACCTTAAAAGCCATAAAACAAGATTTAAATTCGAGTGGATTTTGTAAATTATGCTTTTTTCTTTTTTTTCTGTCTATTCCACTTCGATGAATACCACAATTTCGTGCTCTCCTACTCTGAAATTAAGACACAATTTTGTTTATCTTATAAATGGTATCATGATCATAAAGCACTTGTTTCTCGTGTTGCATTTTGTACCATTAATGGATACTATTTACATTCAAGTTCTATTGACTGTATGTAAGAATAGTTTTGTAAACTTGTTTTTCAAAGTCAAAATATTTATGTATGTACTTTATTTTCTTCCCTTTAGCTTTTATTTATCTCTTTACGTCTGCCAGGAATCTCGTGGCGAATTATTAGCACTAAGCTGCTCGTGGTCGAAAAATATGCTGCAAAAGTACTAATTTCTACCCTATTTTGTTAAAAATTTGGAATCTGTTTTTAGTAAATTCAATACAATAGCATTTGGAATAATTTTCACTTTGGTTTTACTTGACATCAATCTAAATCCAGACGAAATGTTTATACATATGTAAGTAAACAAAAAACTTATCAATACAGTATTTTAACTTAAAAGCATAAAATCAATCCAGCATCTCTCAGCTACACTAAAGAGATGTCTGTTTAATAAAATAATATTGTTGGTAAAATACTTTTAAAAGTATGTCGACGGTATGCACTAAGTTGGGCAGGAAAACAGGTTTGATGTCGCTAGGTATTTCAAAGAAAGTGTTCTTTTGGGAGTGTCGCAAATTTTTACAATCTTGGAAACTTATTTTATAAATTCTTTCACTGATGTGTCATTGTTGTTTTTAATGATTTATTGTACTAGAAATTACCACTTTCATTATTTGTTTATAAATCTTCCATTTGGTAGTTTTAGTAGTATATTACCGGTTTAGTATTAGCATGTATAGGCTGTAAACTGCGAGTTCCTAGATTCGATTCCTCGGTTGGACAATCCACTTTGTGTGGGCTTGTGGATTGCGAAAATCTCACGTGATTTTGACTGGAATGTAAACCCCGCATAGGAATAACCTTACCCGTAATAACATTTTGGGAACTCTAGTAGCAGCTCTGCCTAGGCCTTAGCGGATACAAGTGTGAGAATATTTATATTATAATGTATCTATAATTAAATAACACAACATCTAACTACATTTCCCATTCCAATATATTAACATAAACGTTACATAAGCGAATGGAATCTCGACAAGCGTAATTACAGCGACAGGAAGAGCCATTGTCTGCGAGATACCTTGAAAGCCAAGTAACTAGCGAGAAAAAGTATTGATACGTGTTCCTATTGTGTTTATGTAATTCCATTGATCATGGTTATATTGTTAAGGCTATAGACGTGGTATAGCGGTGCTGCAGCTTTGTTTTAACTATGCAGCTCTCACACTCGCCACTGCAACTCCTGTAAGCCAGATTTAACAGTAGCAAGCATTTTGATAGATTTCGTTGCGGGTTAAAGATAAGTTAGACATTCCCGGAGACGCGCTGAGCTTCAATGCTCAGTGTCATTAAAATGCGTGCCACTGTTGATCCTGGCATACAGGAGTTGCAGTGGCGGGTGTGAGGGCGGGACAGTCTCCTAAAAGTAGCAAGCGTTTTAGTACTCATAGAATCTTTGGATTCCGATTGTTTAAAAAGTTTATAATCCGCAACGAAATTATGTTTGTATATTTCGTATTGTAGCCATTAATTTATGGGTGTAAAGACAGTTAACACCTAATGTCTCGGTGTGACGGCACAATGCAATGTCATGAAGAGATAACAATGAATTACGATGATTTTGTTCTAAAGCCATGAAGAGATATCAATGAATTACGATGATTTTGTTCTGAATCGTATCCGATTATCGCATCACATAACCGCCATAGATTATCGTGTGCTGACAAATGTTTACACGATGCATTTTTTTTATATCGAGACAATAATCGTATCTTCGAAGCGAGAATCTCTTCGTGTAAATGTAGCTTATATTTTCCATTAAGGGAATGACTTCAGTCGTCATTTTATCCAATAGAAACCGGACTTGTAACGTCCAGAGCATAGTACGAACATAGGCTCTGCTAACAGAGCTACAATCCAAAGATAAAACGACCAGCGAAACTAAATACACCCAACAGTCACATACATAGTCCTGACCCCATATTAAGATCAATTAAGTCTTGTGTCGCAGGTATCGGAACTACGAGAGACTTTTCGGTCTCACAAACACCCAGACCAGACAGAAATATTTGTGGGCGGCACAAACATTTCTCGTTTAACCAGCAGTACTAAGTTGTAAACAACTTCTCGGAATATGACATAATGACGCCAAAGAGCGCTGAAGACGTAACTATAATTACGTACATGACACGTTACATCGCTGCTTAACTCCAAGCGTTTACTTTAATGAGTACCCGCAACCTGGTTTAGCAATGAAGCTGATGGCACTTGTTTTCTTTACTTACTTTAGTTTTTAAATAGATAAAATAAATACATCCAACAGTCACATACACAGTCCTGACCCCACATCAAGATCAATTAAGTCTTGTGTCGTGGGTATCAGGAACTACGAGATACTTTTCGGTCTCACAAACACCCAGACCGAGGACAAATATTTGTGGTTCAGACAAACATTTGTCTCGGTGCGGGGATCAAACCCGCGGCCTCTCGTTTCATAGCCGGCTTCTAACCAACTACACAATGGAGGCTGTCTAAAGATATATAATAGATCTACATAATATACATATGCAGTAGTGGAGATATGACGACATTCTATAATACGATCGCTGCAAGTCAATTAAAATACTTTGAAATTAAATTAGAAATTATCCTTTTAACAAACTAGTTTACCAATAGCTTTGAATAGCTAGAATATAACTATCCTACCGTAATCTATTTTAACTGCTTGTAGAGAAATTACAACTACTTACCAACATCAAAATACATAAATTACTTATTGACAACCTCTGTGGCGCAGTTGGTTAGACGACGGCTGTGAAACGAGAGGCCGCGGGTTCGATCCCCGCACCGAAAGAAATGTTTGTGTGATCCACAGGCATTTGTTTCGGGTCTGGGTGTTTGTGATACCGAAAAGTTTCACGTAGTTCCTGATACCCACGACACAAGACTCGATCTTAGTGTGGGGTTACGACTATGTATGTGACTGTTGGGTTTATTTATTTATCATTTATTTATCATACATCCAGTGATTGAAGATGACTGAAAATGTTACGCATTCGAGCCTAAAACAAGAATCATTTTTGCTTCACACCTTTCGGGGTGAATACCCCAGGCAGCAATGAGTATTGACCACAAAATCAGCCCGGTTGGATCATGTGTGTGTTTGTGTGTGGGTTTATTACATGTCACATATAAACGTTCTGAGTCAATGAGTAGCCGGTGATAGTAGGTTGTGCAATCGTGTCAGTTATCTAATAAAGTCTAGATCACGTAATGCTATTCAATATCTGTTTCGTATGATTTATGCGTACCTCGGTGAGAGAAGATAATATTGCCTAACTTATTGACTGCCTCGGTGGCGTAGTTGTATTACGGTACGGTTACAAAGCTGAGGTCTCGGGTTCGAGTACCGGGTCGGGCAAAGTGATATTGGATTTTTCTATTCATTATCAGTCCGAAGTCAGGAATTTGTGCCCGAAATGGCGATAGGCTCGCCCCCTCTCACATCGTGGGACACGGATCATACAAGTCGAAATGTGGGTGTCCTGGTGGCGCCTCTGCCTACCCCTTCGGGGATAACGGCGTGAATTTATGTATGTATGTATGTTATTAGCTATAGATAGGTTCAGATTTGGATGTTTGTTTTTTACTTTTGTATTTAAATACCAAAGCAGATTTGTCAGAAAATAGTTTTAATAGATAGATAGATTAGATGATAATTAACATTCACATAATTTATAAGTTTGAGATATAGCCTTTGAGTATATTATCGCTTTTCAGATTCGAATAGTGCATTCGGCTTCGGCAACATCGCGCCAATGTTTCTCATCGGTATTATTACCATCAGATAAAGTGCATTTTACCCAAATAAAAAAAAAGTTCAGGTAGCAAATACTTTACCTAATAAATTCTTTCGACATTGAATTTGTTTTTTTGCGCCCGCATTCACGCCACATCCGCTGACATCACCTGCTCGCGAATACGGTTTCGTACTAGGGGAAAAATGTTTTATGTACAAGTATACATCATTGATTTTTTAACTTATAGATTAGTGCCTTTAGTCACATACTTAAGCCAAGAACATATTATATAATAATAATAAAAATAAATAAATACAACCAACAGTCACATACATAGTCCTGACCCCCACTAAGATCCAGTCTTGTGTCGTGGGTATCAGACACTACGAGAGACATTTCGGCCTCATAAACACCCAGACCCGAAACAAATACATGTGGTGCGCACTGCATGGTAAATGCATTGCTGTCTAGTGCGAAATAGAGATAGACGAATATATTTTGACATTCGACTAAAAATGGCTTGCTCAAAACCGTATACACAGGCTGAAGTCGAAACGCAGCATCCTTGCTTAGATCCCTATTACGACGTACATTCAAGGGTGGATCCAGCTTTCAAGTCAGGGGGGGGGGGTCATATAGTTCTAGACAGAACACTGGACGTACTCGAATTCGATTACAATTATACATTTAAAAGTGATTATTTAAAAGTTTGTTACAAATGTGATTAGTGAATATATATACGATTTTTGAAGTGAAAATCAAAGGTATATTTAAAAAAAAATGTCAATCTGGAGATAGCCCAGGGGGGGTCATGATCCCCATGACCTCCCCCCTGAATCCGCCCTTGCGTACATTGTATTATGAGATTAACCTCTAACCACAATTTGTATGTGCGTATAATGCTCGAATACATTGCATAATAGGTACCTAACGCTCAAATACTGGAATGCAACTTAAATATAACTTGCGCTTAACTACGTTAATCCCGATTAAATGTACTGGCTAAGTGAGCCGTGCGCTGTTAAGAACAACTTATTATTTGAATGTCGTTCCAGTATTCGGGCGTATGTCAATTAATTAATTATCTACAAACAATCACGCATGTCATTCAATTAAGTTGTAGGCTCAAGCACTTTCTCGTTGATTAGAAGCGTCGATAGATTTATTACTCTTGTTTGAAAGTGGACGTATCGTCTGAGGAAGGCCACTTGCGTAATAAATGTTGCTTTTATGCTTTAAGTAATATTGCTTGCGTTCGTTTTTAGCCTCCGTGGCGTAGTTGGTTAGACGCCGGCTGTGAAACGAGAGGCCGCGGGTTCGATCCTCGCACCGAGACAAATGTTTGTGTGAACCACAGATATTTGTTTCGGGTCTGGGTGTTTGTAAAAACGAAAAGTCTCTCGTAGTTCCTAATACTCACAGCACAAGATTCGATCTTAGTGTGGGGTCAAGTATGTATGTGACTGTTGGGTGTATTTATTTATTTTAGAAGGTGTATTCGTTTTCATTGAAAAATATATGGAAACATGGAAAATAAATTAAATTCGAAATCATAAAGTATTTTCGAAATCATATAGTTTATTTCAAAATGTTTAGTGACTAGTGGATACTGGTATTCTCGATATTGGTAATGCGACAATCATATAAAATGTTTATTTTCGGATAATTAATTAACGACACTAGGACTAAAAGTCAAGCGTGTTTTAATTTCAGAAGTTCTACTTGTTCTGATATGTAATACACTTTATTGGGAACCAGTTTTCCAAAACCACGGGCTCATTTAAAAACTAAATACATTGAGACCGTAAACATTAGTGTCCCAAATTACAAAATAATGTTTACAAAACACAGTTAACTATTACGACGTTTGTTCTCATTTTAAGATTAGCTTCGTTCTAAATTGTAAAGTCGATTTTATGTACGTAATTTGGGTCAATTGAAAATAGGTGTGAAAACAGTCTATTTGAAAGACTTAGATTACAACAAAATAAAGTTACTGGTGGTAGGTCTCTCATATGTGTGAGGCCATCTGGGTAGGTACCACCGCAATGTCTTATTTCTCCCGTGAAACAACATTGCGTAAATGCACTGTTGTGTTTCGGATTGAAGGACATTGTAGCCAGCGTAACTACTGGACATATTGAGACTTAAAATCTTATGTCTCAGGATTGCGAGCGCAGTGGAATGTTGCTACTGTTTATGAGCGGTCGTATTGCTTACCATCAGGCGAACGGCTTGCTCGTCTCGTCATACATTGCAATAAAAAAAAAAAAAAAACTTGTCAATAGTTTAGGTTACAAATAAACTTATTTACAGCTGCTCTTTTGAACGGTGCGGGTGAACTTGCAAAGATATCGATATCTAAGAAATAATCACTATATGATGGTTTCTTACATTTACGTGAATGTTACACATTGAAATAAAACTAATTTTTATGAGTTTTATCGCGATTTTGTTTAGCGAAAGTTAAAAAGTAGTTTTATTTCAATCACTATATGATTTAGGTATTCTTTGTAGCTGTACGCGAGCTACTAACGTTGCGTGGGTTCCTAACGGGCTTCACACCATTTGTAATGACGCTTTATGCATATTCTGCAAATCTTCCTTTACCCATATTTGGACTCACAAATCACCCGTCTATTATGTAATAGTACTTTGACCTTCACAGTTGAGTCAACAGTCATTCAGATACAATCTTATCAACCTACACTACTCCTACTGGATATTTATGAGCGCATTGTCTGTTTGTTTACGGGCACCAATGTGTAATGTTTTTGGAAGCAACTTTTAATTGTCACTTACTGTTTTGTACTGTATCATACACGACCCACTGCAGAGCACGGGCCTCCCCTACACTCTAGAGTACGATTGAGAGGCGTTACACCATATAGTTTATCATGCTAGCCTAGTGGAGGCTAGCGGTCTTTATATACCATAGAAATTATTTATATTCGCTACGGTATGCAGGTTTCCTCACGATGTTTTCTTTCACCGTTATAGTACGTGGTGATTGACTATAATCAATCCACATAACTCCGAAAAATCAGTGGTGTGCCCTGGGATTTGAACCCGTGTCCACTGTGAACATGTTGGCAGCTGCGTCTGGGCCGTTGGGCGTCTTGGGCGCAATCACTTACTAATTGAGTCAATATTTTGAATTGGAAATCGACTCGAAAATAATACACAAATACTTGATACACAAATAATGACTTCACGGCGTGGTTTACACAATCCGCGACTAGTCCAATGAGCTGATTATTTCATTAGTTGCAAGTTCCACATTAATTCATCGTATATAATTTACCGCCATCTATCGGGAGCAGTGTGACACTTCGCCATACGCATAGAATGCTAAGCGTCGCGTCGTCCGGCACCGGGATGTGCCACGTACTCTTATAGGAAACCAACACTTGTTTACACGGAAACCTTTAACTGCTAATTGATCGGACGTGATTTGCCTCAGCTGAGAAGTTCCGCTTATGTTTATCCTAGATTTTGTCTGTCTTTTTATATTAGAAGTTGCTAGAAGTTTTATTGGCAAAGAGGTAGTACAATATTATCCTTCACCTTTAATCCAACCGATAGAATAACCAACGAATGTCATTATATCCCAAAAAAACCGAGTAAGCCATTTTTCCTACTTCCATTCACTCCAGTCCATCCTTAGGTTTTCTGGAAGATATCGCTTACAGTGATAAGACTGCCAGTTGTACTGTGCATTTAGTTCAAGTGTTTTGTTTCGGATTTTTAATTTTTTTGAAGTACAATAAAGTATGGCGGACTTACGGTGGACTATATGGCCTAACCGCTCTCAATCGATTCTCTCGATTGTAGAGTAGGCCCGTGCCCTGCAGTGCGACGTATATGGGCTGATATAGGTATAGATAGAGAGAATAAAGTATATATAAATAAAAATAAATAAAGTAAGCAGACCCTAATGATAGTACGATTACGTGTTAATTTAGCGAAGTTGTCCGCGCTCCACAAAGTAGGGAAACAAGCGGTAAGTTGGCCGTCTCTTGAGTCAGTTCACTGTGACATGTATTATCTTCACGCTCTGAACATCTGGTAGATCTAGTAATTTTCTGAGCTACTAAACTGCTGTGTAAGTAAGGATCGGGAACTAACTGGGTATTTATGCTTTTTTTTATTGCAATGAATGGTAATTGCATGCCATTTGCCTGATGGTAAGCAACACGACCGCTCATGGACTGTAGCAACACCAAATAATATAATGAATTACAAAGCAATGCTTGGTTTTTCCACTGCGCTCGCCATCCTGAAACATTAGATGTTAAGTCTCAACTTGTCCAGTAATTACTCTGGCTACAATGTCCTTCAAACCGGATTACAACAGTGCATCTTTTAAAGTCTTACAAAGCTGATTCAAAAAAGGCGTTAAAGTAAATTTAAATCAGCGTATGTAGTATTGCACAAATATACAAGAAGTTATTGTTATTAGCCTAGCTATGGTCGTATTAAATATAAATTTTATCTCTTTAGTTTAATACTACATATTATTTCTTGTAATATCATAATTGAAATGAATAAAAGTGTAAATTAATAAATTGATAATATAACAATCTAGAACACAAATTCGACACTTAGTTATAAGTCGATAAGACCGCCTTTATACGCCTTCTTGTTTTTCTATTGTGTTTTTTATGTATGTCACAGATGTACAATAAAGCTTTAAATAAATAAGTAAATAAACTACTAAAATAAGATAAATGTCTTGTGTGCCTATCAGAAATTTGAAATGGACCAGACTTATCTTATTCTGAAACGACTTTATATTTAACCGTTGTATTCATTAACCCTTTTCTTGGCAGAAAAAAAAAATGTACGGGATTAGTTCTTTTTTGTTTAATTCTGTTTTGAATACAAATATAAGTGATATAAAAAATGAAAAAAAAAATCCTGGGTTTTCAGTTTTGGAGGTATACAATGTATCGCACGAGATACATTGCCAAGTATCTGTACTTTCTCCTACATAAGCCAATGTATCTGAGAGGATACAATGCTCAAAATAAAACTCAACAAATTACTAAAATAAAAATTATAACCGGAGTTATTGATATGAAATTATAAAATGAACAATAAAACCTTAAAAATAATATAACTACCATAAAAAAAACTATTGAGGTCAGCTATGAAACATTAAAAAACAATTTCTATTAGGCAGAAGACAAAGTTTGCATAAAGGTTTCTTAGATTTACGCGAATGTTACACATTGAAATAAAACTATTTTTACGGATTTTATCGCGATTTGGTTTAATTTTTACATTTTTTAACTTCCCGACGCGACGTTTCGATTGCTTTTTGAATGTGTCAGTCCGCCCCGTAACCACGAAAGCTGAAAAGCAATCGAAACGTCGGGAAGTTAAAAAATGTAAAAATTAATCAGTCCGCCCCGTGACCACGAAAGCTGAAAAGCAATCGAAACGTTGGAAGTTAAAAAATGTAAAAATTAAACCAAATCGCGATAAAATCCGTAAAAATAGTTTTATTTCAAGAAGACAAAGTCTCAGGCCGCATTTTGAGTACATAACAGTAGTTTGTCCTTTAATGCATAGTTTGCATCTCCCCTTGCCGCTGAACATTGGGAAATGTCCAACCTGATCGTACCTGACACAAGGTGTGGGTCTTGGCATAACAGGAGCTTTAATTATTTTAGCTGGAGTAGGCCCTGCCACGTCTAATCGCTCTAATGAAGTCTCCTTTTTGTGCATCAATATACTTTGAATTGTAAGGGCTTTTGGCGTATAGGCTTTGGGCGTGTAATTACAAGCCTTGGTCGTTTAGATCGGGACGACAACGCTACAGGTGATGATAAGTTTGGTGTACATGAAGAGACTACATTTGTTAGCAAAACGGATGTCAATGGCTGTGTAACAATTGGTGATGGCTGTTGAATAATTGGCGATGGCAAAAGTGGAGAATCGGTTACTGCTGCTTGAATAAATAATCAATAATCAATAAATACACCCAACAGTCACATACATAGTCCTGACCCCACATTAAGATCAATTAAGTCTTGTGTCGCAGGTATCAGAAACTACGAGAGACTTTTCGGTCTCACAAACACTCAGACCCGAGACAAATATTTGTGGGCCTCACAAACGGAATTTCACGGAATTTCTACGGTATGTAAGTCCGCCAACCCGCACTAGGCCAGCGTGGTAGACTATATGGCCTAATCACTCTCAATCGATTCTCTCGATTGTAGAGTAGGCCCATGCCCTGCAGTGGGACGTATGTGGGCTGATATAGATATAGATAGATCCACGGCTCAACGTTCGTTTCATGGTATTCTGCAAAGAAATTAAGCATTCACCACCAATACCAAGCATACATACAGACTTGTTATAGTAATATTCTTTGCGAAAATAGAAAATAGAGGCCCGTTAGTTACATTTCTAGCATTCTCATAAATATAATTAAAGCCACCCACTGAGCAAAAGTTTAGCACAATGAGCAAGATCATAAACGACGTATTTACAGCAATAAATCGCCACCCGTGCAAGCAGAGACACATGCAAAAACTATTTCATAACATTCCCTTAATATGGCAATGTGCACCATGAGATACATAACAGGTAATACCTAATTCTGTTGTAACTTGGCGGTGTGCACTCAGGGATACATAGCACGCAGTACCTAATTCTGTAATAACTTGGCAGTGTGCACCTTGAGATACATACACAAACAAGATTCGTTTTTTCATACAATAGTTAACATTTGGTTTGAAAATACAATTTATACACATGTTTACTTCGTAAGGAATATAAAAACAATCACACTCTATAAAATATATCCATGTAGAATTAAAAAAATACAATATTCTTACCTTCTTGCGTTGGATCGTGTCGATTCGACGAACAATTTTCGATTTTAAAATGTAACGGTACTACAAACATTATCTTGCTCAATAAAAAATCATTCGGAAATATACAAAATATAAATTGTTATATGATGTTTCGTTTCATTCGCTATTTTTTTCAAACTAGGAATTTTTAAAGTTGACTGTATCTGACGAGATACATTGTCAAGAAAAGGGTTA
This sequence comes from Deilephila elpenor, assembly GCA_949752805.1. Classification (NCBI taxonomy): domain Eukaryota; kingdom Metazoa; phylum Arthropoda; class Insecta; order Lepidoptera; family Sphingidae; genus Deilephila; species Deilephila elpenor. Next base: position 2,699,990 of record OX457115.1, on the reverse strand, counting down.
AACATCAATAAATAAATGATAAAAGAAATTTGTGTAATTCAAGAGTAAGCCGAACACATTAAGACAACTTTCTTCATTTTATTATCGTTTAAGCCATGAAAGCGTTCTCATGTCATCAGCGAGATTGCCAGTGAACTTGTGTACTTGGGTTTCAACTTTTTACATCCGAACGGGGGTCTTTTAATGATGGTATTTGTATGAAATAAAAATTAAGCTGTGGAAGCTGCTTTAACTTAAAAATAAGTATTCGAATAAGCTTGGATAATATTAGATAGATGTAGTCTAGTAATTCTCATTGTAGTTCAAAGTGTTTACAAGCATTCTTACTTTCTTTTATTATATGTTTTTTCATTTGTAATTATTATGACGTATAATCTTATAAGTGTAAATACACTTCGCAAGAAATAAAAGGCTTTATTATTTTATTTATTTATTAAGTATGAAAATACAAGTCCAAGTTTTATAAATGGACTGAAGTAATACTGCAGTTGCAATTAGTTATTCTTTTCTAAGTATCACTGTGCGAGAAATATACATCTTGTCAAGTGGTCAGTTAGGTTGAACCTTCGAAATTCTTTGTCAACTTCAAAGCATGATATACATATTTGTTGTTTTTTCATTGAATCTGATATTATTTCACAAATGTGTGTCGCAACGGTGATGAAAGTAATGACAGTCAAAAAGCGACAATATTTCGTTTGGTACCATTTAGCGCTGATGCCTTCACCAATCCGAAACAAGCTTGTCTGCCCTGACATAATTGACATTCCCAGACCATTTTCCTCAATTAGTTTCAAACACTGCATCACTAAACAAAAGTATTATAACCACCAAATTCTCTAATGGAGTGTGATGCCTCAGGCAATACGTGAAGTCGTGTTGGCTTTCACCTGCTTGCGTGCCGACATAACAATCGTGAATGCCATGCGTAGGTTGGCACTTTTAAACCGGATGGCAGGTTGTATCTCATCAATTTCATTGATCGAAGATTAGGTATTTATAAATTGGATGCTTATAGATGACCTACTAAGTTTATTTTATTTATTAATTGTTTGGTTTTTATATTCAGCCTGGTTTTAACTTGATGGATAACTTTGATCAGACAGATAAAAGCTGCCCTTAATAAAATATTGAATGATCAGTGTAAATAATGACTTTATATACGAATTCGCGGTAAAGTTGGCATTCTCCAGTTGAAAGTGATTGCGTCATGCGACACTCCTTAACAAAAGTAAAATCAGAACCGTTTTACGTATTGTAAAACCATTCATTCAAGAAAAGCCTTTTAAATTCTTTATATTTGTATGTTGGCACTCCTGTATACATGTCAAGAGTTAAGCATAACGTAATGAGTTACCTTGTACAGTCTGTTTAATCAGTGATTTCATTAGGATATACAATAGGATTTATATTTTTACAACCACCCACACATTTTATTAACTCAATTGTTAACTACGAATGGATTATTAATATTCCAGTTATGGACAACGCAATAAAATCAAAATATGTGCGACCTTTGTATTTCAATGGAACAAGTCATTTGACAATAAGGCCATATTTTAAGTTTCCTACATACATCTGCTGGTACATACATAAACTTACGCCTTTTTCCCTGAAGAGGTAGATGCTACCAGGACTCCTGTGTGTTCCATCGCATGATGTGATAGGGGGCGAGCCTATCGTCATATCGGCCACAAATATTACTTTGTCTGACCCGGGATTCAAACCCGATACCTCAGCGTTGTAATAGTATCGTAGCACAACTGCGCCACCTAGGCTACTGCCTCCTATATATTGGTATTTCCTAATGATTTTTATTTTAAGTTAAAAAATTATAATTTAAAAATAAGGCTGTATGTTGCATATTCCCTTTTCTCGCTCTTTCCAAATATGAAAAACAATAAATAATTGTTCCTTTTTTATTTCAGATACCCGTGCGTGAACTTCTATTACGTGTAAGTAATTTACATTTCAACGCGTTTAACAGTTACGGCTGAAAGTCGAGTTATTATTGGCATTTCTAATGATGCATACAATAAGAAACTGTATGATTTAGTACCCTTTCGTGCGGGTGTTCACTTAACAAGATTGCACTCATAAATATTAACACCTCAATTTTATGTTACCTGCTCTTTGTATCGACACTAAAATTATGATCATGTTAACTTTGTTAGTAATGAAATTAAATTATTAATCGATTTGGACAAAGTTAATAGATTTACTCTGCATTTTAAACAAGGCGGACTATTTGTAATGAAATGTTTTACGTCTTTGAAATCTATCTTTAAATAGTTTTTTGGAATTTATTTACAAAAAAAACATTTGGATGAAATGGTTAATTTTGTCTCAGGTTATACCATGTATTTTTACCACAAAAACAAATAATACTTTGACTCTATTTGACTATAATTATGAAATTGTTAGTGGATTTCGTAAATCTAATAAAAAATTACAGCCTCCGCGGCGCTGTTGGTTGACGCCATATGTGAAACTAGAGGCCGCGGGTTCGATCCCCGCACAGAGACAAATGTTTATGTAAACTACAAGTATTTGTTTCGGGTCTGGGTGTTTGTGAGACCAAAAAGTCTCTCGTAGTTCCTGGTACCCACGACACAAGACCGGATCTAAGTGTGGGGTCAGGAATATGTATGTGACCGTTGGGTGTATTTATGTATTTATAATAAATTACCCATAACCCAAGCATTGCTTTATTTACAACATAATTAATTTGACTAGTCGATCCCACCAATCTGTGTGATACAACCGTTACTTTTGATACAAGCTATTATCTTGTGAGTAGTTTGTCATTCTTGTAATTAAATAATAATAATTGTAAGGAGGTTGCTTGTAATAGGTTTTAAACTGAGTGTAAATCATTTACATTGTGATTTATGTTGTAGTTCGCATGTGGCGAGATGCCACGGGATGGCCTTTACAAATATGATAGATACATACTTCGATCGATACATACATACATGTTTACTTCAGGAGAAATAATTAACTAATCACAAAACCCATTTACAGCTAAATATACGTGCATATTGTGCGTGTGTGTTAATTTAGTAATTGGTGTAATATTTTGTACTCTCATGTATCATTAATTATTTAACCAGTGGTGAGAAATAAACTTTTTTAAAATTTATATTTCGATAATTATTTGTGTCAATCTAGGCTTTGTAGGTTTAAGCAATCTCTAGTTTATAGACCTTTGACACAAGATTTTTAAAGACGTTAGAGCCAGAAATACGAATGAATTTTAAATCTAAATATCCTTATTAAAACTTAATTGTAGCATGTGTTGATAATATAAAAATACATTAATTTATCTTCGATACTTCCTCAATACTATGTTTTTGGTTTTTGAGGCCACGAAACTTTTCACTTCATAACCTGCTAATTTTTTATTCATATACTATAAAAACAAGTGGTTAAAGTTATGCAATTACATTATGTCACATCATTTTTCATGTAAATACGGTTACATAGCCACAGATGTAATAATTTAATACCTCCATACGTGTGAAATACAAACAATTTAGAAAGCCGCCTTCCGCTTTGGGATGGCAACACAGCTTTCGCCATTTTCATTCCATTTTGATGTTTACGTTCGATTATACCTATATTACATGCATTTATTAACTAAAATTCCTGGCAATTTACACGCATATTAATCGAATATTTATCGTAAGATATAAAGTTTTGCGTTTTATGGAACGTGAAGTTCCCGCCTATTTTTGACAGACAGATTATAATAAATATGGATTAATCTTAAAAACTATTGTTTAAATATAAACAAAAGCTAAAGAATGTAAAATTAAATGGTAGACGGTGCATTCCTTCAGGTGTCAAGTAAAAGCTTGCGACATGAGGGAAAAAAAGTTAACATACAAGTGTAGTCATTTCGCGATATTGACTCTCTAGGAAATAGTCTTATGACACTATTTGTCTTCTATTTGTATATTAATGCCATGGTAACGGTAAGACTGTACATCGCAATCTTTTATAATTAATGATGACATTATAACAAATTGCATAGTTCTCAAGGAGACTGAATAAACAAATTGTTTCTACTAGAATTAACCAATCGCACAGCGTAATTTTATTATTACTTGCGTATTTTGAAACCTGTGGTTAATTTAGCAATTACATGTTATTGTGTTTTTACTGGACAACTCAAATACAAACAAAGATATGACACAAAAAATATACATTGAAATCATTGGAGAAAAACAAATTAGCTTATTAAATAAGGAATAGCATTAATTGATATTTTTGTACTGCAATAGGAATAAATGCATAAAGGCATTATTTTTTAAAGGTAAAATTACGTTCCTGTCAACGCAGTAAATCATGAATAATATAATCTGACATAGACAAATTGCCACACGGATGAGCGTTATGACACACGGACCTTATAAAACTATTTGGTTATCACAATTCACAGGTGGCGTGAATTCACGATTCCACCTTGGCCCAGTTGCATTTAATGGTCACCAGTAAACAGTACCACAAAAAGTGCGGCCTTGGCAATAAAATATTTATGCACATAGCTTACATGCCTTATTAGCCTAAGCACTGAATATGTATTATTTTTAATGACGGATGGTAATCGAACATTTTTAATCTGGGCAGATGACGCAAAGGAGTTTAAATCATAATGCCTTGTTAGGTTTTTTTTATAGGTATATTTATTTTAAACTTTGAAAATAGAATGTTTGATTTCTAGTAAACCATATTTGTTTTATATTTAAAATTGATTTTTATGCCCGCGTATTACTAAATATTGACCCGAGATTAACTGTTTTAAGGAAGTTTAACTTTAATACTTAAACAAAGAGGCCATATATCTCAGCTTAAAGTACAGTAATCCAGAAGGTCATGCAAACATTTCTTATCATTATCTCAGTGACATGTGTTTAACTTGCCTTGCTCTATGAAAGATAAAGAGCAAACATTAGCATTTCATTACCATACTTCAAGATTATCTCGTAATTAAATGATATGGACCGGAATGTTTGCGTCCATTACTGGGTATGTGACAGATAGCGGGTCGGGTATTCAGTTAAAGTTCTTGATACCTGAGTATGCTATTTAAATATAGTTGATAAATATTGCATCCAACAATCTTCGCCCAAGTACTCAAACGTCACTTAAATATTAAGTTGCATTTAACTACACAAGTCCCGCTTAAATGTACTGGTTAAGAAGGACGGGGCAGTTAAGTGCAACTTAATATTTAAATGATGTTTGAGTATTCGGGCGTTAGAGATAATTCGACATAGTGAAGCACGTGTCTTGTATCGTGACAAAAGCATATGGTGAGCATGAGCGTGAGCATATGGTCCTACAAAAATTAATCTTGTAACAAATATTTGTTGGGCACAGAAACATATCAGTGCCCCTAGCACGAACGGCTATCGAAAAAGTATTCGTATCGTAATCGAGTTTTGTATGAGATTTCTTCAGCGCCTCTATCGTGCGTAAAAGGAACTTATTTTGCGAGCACGAATGATTTTATCTTACTTTCGTATCATAATCGAGAAGTAAACAAAACTCGAATTATATAAACGACGGAATGTGCTTCGTGCTACGAACTACCGTCGTACTCTGGTTATCGTATCGAGTCCTCGATACGTTTACGTTACGAATTCGATAGTTTTTCGTACTAAGGCTTTGGTTACCACTTATCACATATCTTCATAATGATTTAGGGACTTATGGAGGCTCAATGCTCAACGTAATCCGTTCTTTATAATAAATAAATCCTTTTAAGGGAGACAAGAAAAAAACGAAAGGTATTGTAAGAAATTGCTTTAGTAGAGAGAATAATTTTGATTTGTCGGGTCTAATTGCAATAAATAATCATTTAAGTATATACAAAATATGAATATACAAAGTCCACGTACTTATGTTAATAGGCTTTACTTTCACGTCCACGTTATAAATTAGTTTCGCGTGTACTAATGAATTTCGAAACTCCACTACATATTTACCTACAGCTCCGACTGCGGAAAATATTTGACTTCACACGTACTTACTAATATTTGTTGTTGAGAAATGCTTTACTTTGTTTTACTACGTATCTCTAGTGGTTTTTTATCGCAATGAATGGCGAGACGAGCATGACATTCGCCTGATGGTAAGAGATACGACCGCTCATGGACAGTAGCAACACCATAAATTGCATAGCAATGCTTGGCATTCCACTGCGCCATCCTGAGACAAGATGTTAAATCTCATTATGTTCAGTAGTTACTCTGGCTACAATGTTCTTCAAACCGGAATACAACAGTTTTTTATTTTTTTTATTCTGGCACGGCATAGTGACTGATGGTAAGTGCTAATGCCGTCCAGATAGAGTATCGAATGGTATCAGACGGTAGTCTCATACCATTCGATAGAATCATGCCGGCCCGCTGAGACGCCTCTTCACGCACGGCGGAAGGACCCAGGATTATAGGAAGTGTAAGTGAAGTGTGTATTACAGTGTTGTTGTTTTGTCGCTGGATGCAGGTCGCTACCAACAGGTCTATGTGGAGATCCAGGGGTAAGACATATGTTTAGCAGTGGACTTCCTGGAGCTTAAGAGAGAGAGAGAGAATTAGTACAATGAACACACACAAAACAAACAACAAAACACTCAAATCAAACAGAGAAATCAAGTACTACAAAGTTCTTCGTATAGAAACTTAACAATGTAAGGAAGACTACACCTAATTACATACGAAAGGGAACTTATTGAGTTCATAGTCCCACGAATGTAAGCGTTATGTTCGAGTTACTCGGGTGTTACCGGAACAGTGTTTATTAATGAGCAAACTTAATTTTGCATGAGTAATTGTATGATTATTTTTTGTTTTTGTTGTGTATGTTTTATAGTTTTAGAACGGTCTGGATATTAAAGCAGCATTGCAATTTTTAAAACTTTTTTTTTACAAGGAACTATATAATATCGGTGCAAATTTGACAACTCTAGAAAAATTCAAAGCAATTTTTTATCTATAGTTATACTGTACCTAGTTATTAACTGTAACAAAAATTACCTTTATGTATTTTTGACGGAAGCCATACAATCTTTTCCAATCCCATCTTTTTCCTTACCTTTTCCTTCCAATTTTAATATTGTAAGTGTGCATGGACTCCAGTAACCACGTACCAACAAGCGAGGCATTTCGTTGCGATAAAACTGTTATAATTAGAAAGTAAATTCCAGTCAAAAGTCGCGATTGCAACCGATGCGTTGTAACATGAAATAACCAGTTGTTACAATTTATTGTTATGCTCAGCGTCCACACTCCGATAGATTCACTTTTACTATTAACATTCACGCGATGAGGTGAAAACAATTGTTTTGTCGGCACATGTATAATGCATGTGAACACTTTCACGAGGACCGTTCTAACATTTCGTCGCGTTCTTGACCTCGGGAATCAGGATGATGTCTTATCAACAATCGCACGCAAAGCAAAGAAAGTGCATGATTCTGATTTTCTTTACAGTTGGAATAAGCTTCCACACGCAATTTGGTTGGCAACAAATTGTAGGTTGAATGTAGTGACAGATTCGGTGCTAAATGTTGGATATAATTTTAAAGACGATACAATTTAAATGTCAATATCTGTCAATGATATGGGCTAAATGCTTATAAAAATGTACTCTTAAAAAGTCTGGAATGCTGTATAAAACATCAAAGTACGAAATCGTGGGAAATTGAAGTTATTCGAACAAAAGGACATGTTTCGAAAAATAAATTCGTAAAGTCAATACACTTTTGAAGATAGCTTTGGTTAGATCATAAATATTTTTAAAACAGTCAGTATACGTATAAAAATCCCTCGGTCCACCGGTCCGTGCCAGGCAACCTTGAGGGCCATTTAAAGCAGGTTATTTTATTAAAATATTTCGATGTATGAATCATTATTTTTGCGGATTCATATTTATACTTGCAATGGTATTTGCAATACCTTCATGGTACATTTCAGTCAGCTATTTCATACCAATGTCTATTATATTCTAAATATTCTAGTGGATAGATGCTCTTCAAGTGTCAATGTGTAGACAATAGACTTTTGACAGATGCGACACAATGGAGAACATTTGGAGAACAATGGAGAACGTCATAATTTTTTTGATAGCGAGCCTCATATGAGCTCTTTGGAAGCCGGAAGGGGTATTGCGTAGTTCTCCGATCTATGAAGCATTCAAATATAAACTGTCACGGAAGTGAAAGAGACAGAATGATGTTGTATTTCCAGGTTGTGATGCCTTGTCTCTTTCTAGAAAATAGTTCATTTGGTGTCATTAATGTGCAGCCTATAGTCTAGTCCATAAATAATGAAAAGCTTAACTTTTACTAAAACCTTAAAGGCTAAAGAAACTGCAACATACTGCCAAGATTTCCAAGGCATTCAGCCAACGAATAATTGCCATTAAAAATAAAACTAAAAAATACAACACACCCTCTTTCATAAGGTTAGTGTGCTAAAATATTGCCACGATATTTCGCCATATTGGCATTTTTACTGGTCGATATACTTCCGCACAATTTAAGAATTTGGAACGTAAAGATGAATATGGATAAACTAGTTTTGCAATCACTAGGCGACCTGACTTGTTACAAGATTTTATAACAGAATTTGCGAAAAGACTAAGACGTGGTTTTACTTAAATTATTTCTACTTACCACAGTACAAACTTAACATTGTTTTGGTAATTAGGTTTCAGTGTTCTTATTGTGTTTTTTTAAAGACTAAAAATATGCATTTTGTATGTATGGCCCCGCTTGACTTAAAAATCTGTTACTCGTTCAAAAATCAAAATTATTTTGTCAAAATAAGGTCATGTTTTAAGTGTTTGATATACGATTTTGGGATTAAAACACATCACAAAAAATCAGTACAACATTTGATCAAACATTTTCAAAGGACCAAACATTTGAACCAGCGACCTTCCGTATCAATAGGGTATTCACCCCCCGATCATGAAGGTCGAATAAAATATTTACTCGGATCATAATTCTTCTAACCAAGTCTGGTCAAGGCATTCTTTAATATGGCACATTCGGAAGCGAATGTTTTTTTTTTAATAAGGAGATTGCCTTTTTCAGCTTATTCTAATTTAGCGACGTTTTGCGCATAATTACAAGGAGGTTATTTTCAAAAATTTTGTGGTTAAAATACAAACGCATAATAATAATTGTATATTTTTTAGACTGCCTCAGTGGCGTAGTTATACTACGGTACGATTACAAAGCTGAGGTCTCGGGTTCGAATCCCGGGTCGGGCAAAGTGATATCGGATTTTTATATTCATTATCAGCCGGGAGTCAAGAATTTGTGCCTGATATGGCGATAGGCTCGCCCCCTATCACATTGTGGGACGAAAGAGACAAGGCGAAATGTGGAAACCTCTGCCTACCCATTCTTGGAAAAGACGTGAGTTTATGTATGTATATTTTTAAACCTATCAATCTTTTAAGATTAGTCTGACGGAGAGCTATATAGTTAAATTTCTAAATATAAGGATTTGATACTTTTCTTTCACCTAACGATATTATTTTTCTTATATATCAATATACATTGTATATGATAAATAATTATTTATATTATTAAATTAAGATCAACAGCAATAACAGCTATAGGAATCGCTCTGAACATAGGCCAATAACACAGTCCACGAGTCCTCTTAACCTCATTACTGTGACGATAAAAACATTACGGCCAATCGTTTAGCACTTTTATCGGCGGGTGTACAGCCCGACAACCTTTTTACGAAACAGGTAGGCGGGTCTGGCGCGTTAATGGTACAGGTTCAGTTCTCGCGTGCGTCGTGTGTTGGTATTTTAATACTCTTTGTTGCTTTTTTACTACGCCGTACCTTTCTTGATATTTTGTGGGTGTCGGAATTCGTGTTAGGGTGCCGGCCATAAACTAAGCACTTTGTGATCCGACCTTTTTTGTTTTAATTATAAATTTAAAACGAAAATGGTTATTGAAGAGTTAAATTTTTGAAATTTGATGCTCACAATATTCTTGGAGTATTTAAGATTTTTTTGTTATTATACTTTTTTATATCTTTGCCTGTCGTCGCACTTATTTAGATAAAAATCAACTTCAATTAGAGTTTACCATTTCCATTAATTAAATTGTGTCTTTCTACAAATTTAATTCCTAATTAAAAGAAACTTATTATACTTGAATATTAAAAAAATAAAATAAAAAGACAATTCCGTGGTTTTGTCTCCATTCGTCTCTCGCCTGGTGGTCGTAGCGTAGTTTATGGACGCGCCCCACATCGTTTCATGTTACAGATTATTCTCGAGTATTCAATTGAATTAGTTTTAGTTCGTGTTCGTTTAATCATATACATTTTTACAAGCTTTTCTTTTTTAAATACAATTTATTTTGGTCAGGATATGGTCCAGTTTTATTTTCAATGAAGCACACAGGCCTCCGATATAACTGGTAATATTTCATCCGACATTATAATAATCATTATGAATGGGATAAAATATTGTTGGAAAATACGAAAGCCTCCGTGGCGCAATTGGTTAGACGCCAACTATGAAACGAGAGGCTGCGGGTTCGATCCCTGCACCGAAACAAATATTTGTGTGAACCACAGGTATTTGTTTCGGGTCTGGGCGTTTGTGAGACCGAAAAGACTCTCGTAGTTTCTGATACCCACGACAAGACTCGATCATAGTGTGGGGTCAGGACTATAATATATATGACTGTTAGGTGTATTTGTTATTATTATTTATTTGATGGGATAAAACGTATCCTCTCAATCAAAAAGGAGACTAAATCCTATGCAACTTATTTAAACTGACATCGATATAAGGCTTTGGATAGTCCGTGACATAATGATAGCATTGCTTGTGACACGAATTCAAAAATATTTTATTGCACTAAACCAGTAAATATAAAAGTATTTACTCATTAGCAAAGGTCTTATGATGATGCAACGATTCGCGAATATATCCGTTATTTTTATCAGATTTAGGAATCATATTAGCGAATCAAGATTGAGCGTTATGTTGATTATGTTGTGTACTTAATTATGCATTTGTTTGTATACAAATTCTTCGAAGTAGTGTCATTGTACTTATGAGTTGCGACGAACCAATTTACTCTTTTCGAATAATGAATCCGTATATCTTTTTTGACTTTTACATACATATGATCACACTTGTTCCACTAGCGCTCTCGCAGTTCGCTGAGCTAACTTCCTTCCTACATCGTAACAGAGAGTACGGAAATAGCAGACATAAATTCTAGTTCCTGGCAATTCATAATTGATTATAATCAAAAGTTCATACAAAATAGATTATTCCACCTGAAATCTAGTATTCTTTCATTCGTGATTCATAGATTGTCTATAATTTTAGAGCAACAGAAAGAAGAAAGAAAGAAAGAAGGAGTAGTTTATTACAATCACAAAAATTAATAACAGGTAATATTTTTTGCAGTAAAGATATGAGTGTATAGATATGCAGATTAAAATGGCCTTAAGCCATCATACCGATCTGCAAGCAAGCATCCCCTGCTCAGCAGTGGGCGATGTGACACATTACAGACTGGGTTGCCAACTCTTAAAAAAATATCCTTAAACTCCCTAAATAAACACAATAATCCCTAAATAACTTTAATTGCAGTACTAGTTGAAATGTCAAACCAACAGCGACCCAGTGGCAATCAAAACGTCGGCCGATTTGTCAAGCACTTGGCCGAGTTGCGGGTCGCCAATTACCACGAGGCTCTTCCGGAAAATCGATGTAAGCGGTTGCGCAATTGACTCGGGAGTGCAGTGTTGCCAATTAAATTAGTACAATTGGACTGTGATAAAACATCAGGAATATAAGCGCGAACGACTGGGATTTTGCTTCGCTTTTGGGATCGTCCGTGTGTAAAGTTTTTTTTTTTCTAAAATAATTGCTACAATTTGAGTGTGTTGATCGCATGTTAGATAAAATCGTAGTCTGTAAAATAAAATATTTGAGAAGTTTTATTAATACGTCTGCCACTAACAAAACACCTGATGATTAAAATGCAAACTAAAAAAAATGTGTGTGTGTGTATGAGTGTACACACGTAAGAAGTGAAACTTCTTTATGCCATCATTTTTCGAAAAATGATCTACTACATATTTACAAATTTACAGAATTGGTAAAATAAAGCTAAATTAAATAAAGTTTAAGCAAAAGGCTTTTATTATCATAGACAAGGATACAAATAATACAATTATTTCACCTTATTGCTACTTAGATTATGATAGCTTTTCATTAATTATAATAGAATTATTACTATTATTGTTATCGTTATACTTTCAAATATGAAGCTTTAAATAAATAAATATCGCGCGTATCGGAAAAATGTGACTTAGAAATAAAGATGGCGCGTAACACAAAAACGTTACAATTTTTTGACATTGCTATAAAATTTCTCCCATACGTCGATAAAGAAGTTTCACTTCAAAAAGATGGCGCGTAACGGAAGAATGTGACGCGTAACGAAAAAATGTTACACAAAATTTTTTTCCAACCCCGATAAAGAAGTTTCACTTCAATAATACAAAATTAATAAACTATTCATATCTCAATTTCGTTCTAATGCAATATTTGGAGTTAAATGTTAGTTCAGTGAATAATTTTCCTTTGTACAAATTAACTTTTTGTTCAACAGTACAGCCTCCGCTAACACACCAATAAAAATAATTCTTGTATTACTATTATTAAATGCGTGGTGGCCTGTTGGTAACGGAAAAGACGCGGCCGCCAGCATGATTACGGTGGTGGCGGGTTCAAATCCCTGGGCACACCTCTGATTTTTCGGAGTCATGTGAGTATTGATAGTCAATCACCACGCACTATAACGGTGAAGGAAAACATCGTGACGAAACCTGCACACCATAGCGTTTCGGAAGAATTTCTGTGTAAAAGTCCACCAGGCCAGTGTGGTGGACTATACGGCCTAACCCCTCTCAATCGTTCTCTCGATTGTAGAGGAGGCCCGTGCCCTGCAGTGGGACGTATGTGGGCTGACACAAGACTCGTATTACTTATTCAATGTAAACAAAAAAAATATATACACGATAGAAACCAAACATCTAGCCAATAAATCTTATTCGTTAGTTTCCACGCATCCTTTCAATATGGCCGCCTGTTTACCGACATGGCCGCGAAGAAAGGTTGTAAATGTATTAATAAACATTGGATTCAAGTAATTCTGCATAGTAATTGGCGGCGACTTGGCCAGTAGTCGCCGATTACCCAGACCTTGCCGGCTTTCGCCATTGAGGTCAAACCGGATCGCAACTATTTTAAATTGTTGCTTATTAGTGTGGGGTTACCAGAATTTAAATGTTGTGTCCGCGTGCTGTATTTAAGTGTTTAATGTCGATAGAAAACAAGTTAATTTATAATTGATAAAACCGCACATTGTTGTGGAATAAATAAATATTTAATAATACCTGACTGCCTCGGTGGCGTAGTTGTACCACGGTACGATTACAAAGCTGAGGTCTCGGGTTCGATTCCCGGGTCGGGCAAAGTGATATTGGATTTTTCTATTTGTTATCAGCCCGGAGTCTGGAATTTGTGCCCGATATGGCGATAGGTTCGCCCCCTATCACATCGCGGGACGGAACATACAATGCGAAATGAGGTTGTCCTGGTGGCGCCTCTGCCTACCCCTTTTAGGAAAAAAAGGTGTGAGTTTATGTATGTATGTAAATTTTACCAGAAGGTTAAACAAGTTTATACTTTCAAAAAACAATGCAAAATTGGCGCCCGACATATTTCAATTTATAAGCCTCATTCATGAAACTTTGACCAATTTATTTAACCTACCTGGTATTATTACAAATAGTCACGATCATAGACTAGAATTATAGGGATAATTGAGTCAATTACTCAGCAACCCCAAACGTATCTCTCACTTCTTCGATGTATTGAACTTTATAGTACATACATACATACATAAACTCACGCCTTCATCCCCGAAAAGGTAGGCAGAGGCGCCACTAGGACACCCACATTTCGCCTTGCATGTTCCGTCCCATGATGTGATAGGGGGCGAGCCTATCGCCATATCGGGCACAAATTCCTGACTCCGGGCTGATAATGAATAGAAAAATCCAATATCACTTTGCCCGACCCGAGATTCGAACCCGAGACCTCAGCTTTGTAACCGTACCGTAATACAACTACGCCACCGAGGCAGTCTTTAACTTTATAGTAAATTGATTTAGAAACCAGTTGAAATGTTGCTACGGTTTGTAGTGCGTAGAAAGGATATAATTATCAATGAAATCTGTACCGCAAGCGACACTTTGATTAGTGATGAAAGTTAACCTGTAATACATCTATACACGTAGGGATTAATTATCTAAAAAGGTCTGTTTACAGTGTTGCCAATATTGTAAAATTGATAGCGTATTGTCTTTGTCTCTTTCATAGTTCCGCATCAGATTTTACTTGAAAATATTTTATTAATGCGTCTATTCTATTCATACTCGCCTATATTTTAAACTGTGTTTACAGTCAGCTACCCGGTATTTTTGCCAGTTTTAAAATTGCCGTTTTATTATTTGTTGAGCTTACAAGTTACAATGTTAAAAGCAGTAAAAATAAAAGGAAATAATAATTCACGAGTTGTTCGACTATGAAGTCATAATGCTTATATACCTGTCTGACTATGTGGGGTGACCTGTGACATTACTTGACCCATACGGTGACATTTTCTGGGTGTCACACTTTTAAAATTTAGAAACTTCGATGTGAATGATAATGATTGCGACCAATTTTTCCGTGATATAGAAGAATTATTCAATACTAAACCCTAGTAGTGAAAAAATATAATTTTTATCTTTTTCATAAACTTGTACAGTACTGACATTTAAGTGGTAGGTTCCAATTTTAAATTGTTAAAACGTAATCAATTTGGAATGAAACCAACAAAACTATTGCCTGATTCGCTGTCACACTGCCATTCGAAATTTGAATTTTTATTCCCCCGAGGTTATTTTTTTTTAAATAAACAAGTAAATGGCTTAGATCATTTAAGTCGTATGTACGGATGACTTCATACTCACGGTTTCTAGTTGTCTAGCTGTGTAGGCATTGTCTGCGAGCGGCTGCCCTCCACTCAAGGTGAATCGGTTGACTGACCAGTCGCATTCCTTTTGAGCCAATGATTGCTTTGTTTTTTTGTACATTACCGAGTATAAGCTGATTCGTAAAGTGCGAAGTGAAGTGAAAGTTTGATGATTTTAAAGTTGCATGTTGCGTTTCGCGCAGTGTGATCACGTTAGTTAAATGTGTGGAGTTTTTTTTACTACTTGAATGCATTTTTGTACTGGAGGTTGTAGGTTCGATTCCCAGACACATACATTCGATCCACAGACGAGTGGTATGGAATCATGCATTTGAGTTTGTAATCGCATACACGATGTAAGTTTTTTTTAAATTAAAATATATTAATGGACAATATTAAAATATCTAGTCACGAGGATATTTTTAACACCTAAGTACTCAGACCTTAATAGACCCTTCCTCTCATTTTCTATTACAAAGATAAAATAATATATTTTCCACATACGCCTTGAAGTATCAGGGGAACATGAGAGCCTTGAAAGTTCTAACACACGGAACGACGTGGTGACGTATTAAGATAAATATTGATATAATAAACCGCGATGACCGCTCACTTGTAGAGGACAACCACATCTATACCAATACTATAAAATAATGACGTAACAACTTGTATTTAGAAACATATTTCTTTAAAATAATATGGCTATCCGTGACTCCATTATATTAAAAAAAAAAACCCTACTTATAAACTACATCAGTGAATTTATGTTAGTAATGTAGGAACACAGATTAAAAGTAGATTATTTGACATAGCTACTTATTTAATCCTCTTATCTACCCTTAAACTATCCTATACACCTTAGAGGGGTCAAGTTAAAATGATTTTTAAAGAAGAACCAGGCCGAGCCTTGTAATAAATTCTAGAAAACTTCAGTAAACTTTTTAGCAGTAAGTGTTGAGTTAGTGCTCGCTTGTTTTCACCCGTATGTTAAATTGTCTGAGTTATTCTTTATGTTATGTAACAGAATATTGTTGTGTCTAAAATATTGTTTGTTCATACTTTTGAAACAATGCTCTGCAGTTGAATTGGAAATTAGTACGTCAAATACATTGTTTCTTATTAATGTATGTGCAACTTTTGAAAGATTGTAACTGAAAATGATATGGTTAATAATGAAATGAAAATAATGCTGAAACTTTGCATAACAGGGACGTATCAAATAAGATTTAATTCTAACCATCTTTTCCCTTTTCCAGGTTTCACTTCTAAGTAATGGTATTCAATAAACAACTCGAAGAGCATCAATAAATAATAATAAATACACCCAACAGTCACATACATAGTCCTGACCCCACACTAAGGTCGAGTCTTGTGTTGTGAGTATTAAGAACTACTAGAGACTAATAAGTCTCACAACCACCCAGACCCGAAACAAATATGTATCTGTGGATCACACCAATATTTGTCTCAATGGGGGATCGAACCCGCGGCCTCTCATTTCACGACCGGCATCTTACCAACTGCGCCACGGATGCTGTGTTACTGTGTAATGGCAACACCTTTTGAACAACATTACTCTCACGTTCCATAGTTGAGGTCGCGAGGTTTAGCTAAACAACGGGCACTGAAGCATATGCAAAACATTAGAGAGTGTTACCAGATTAAAATTTTACCCGAATATTAGGGATTTTTTGGATTGAATTTTTTGTAACTTATTGAAAATATTTACCGAAATATACGTGATATTTTTGAACGTTGTATCGTTTAAAATTATTATATTACCTGCAAGAAATATATTACCAAATAATTAAATAAAAGTTGTAATAAAACATCAAATAATTCTTTACTTGCAGCATTAAAGTAAAATTCTTGAACATATATCTGCAGGTTTATTTTTAAAATAAAAATAACTTGTTAATGCTTAAATAAAGGATGATGTCTACATGCGAGTCACATGTCCGTGTTTTATTAGGTAACAACCTTGAGACTTTTCTTAAAGGTGACTCAAAGATTGTGCAAAATTTGCACATTATGCCAACGTGCATACGGTTGTAAAGCACTTTTTTAATTTTACTTTTAGTTTTTATTAAAAGTTTTTGACTACGAATCGTGAAGAAGAAGTTGCTCGACATAATTGTGGCGAATGACAAAAGATTAGATTATTATCATTCAATCAATACAATAATATCTAGGCAGCCCAACACTGTCGCACCAATATAAAAGTTTCGTAACAACGTGTTGTGGACGTGAACCAAATCCAGTTGGAAGATCAGTAATCTTTTTTATATAAATGCATTTTTAACAACAAGGAGTGCAGAGCAGTAAATATTTTTTCTAATCTGGCAACCCTACGCGATGAGCAAGTAGGATAGGCATTTAAGACGAGCGGCAAGGACGTGCGCCCGACAACCTCCGACACAGCATCTTCACATACGAACTCATTCTACAGATAAAATAACCAAATACACTTATTTATTATGAAGTCGGTTAATAACATAGATATCATAATATTACAAATTAGGAGAGTCATAATAGATACATCCAAGTGTCACATACATAATAAGATTAGATTGTGACAATTATATGAATTTAACCATTGTAATTATAAATGGCCTTTAAAAAAAAAGAAAAGAAAAAGGAGACAAGTCGTGTTACCGAGGGAGTTTCTTGCGCAGTTTCTTCACAGCTACAACACGATCCGAGGCGGTGGTAGCAGTAATTAACGATTCAAAAGATCTTGTCAAAGACTATTTGAATAAAGAATATTTTGATTCGATTGATTGATAGATACAAATTACAATCCTAAAGTGAGATGCCAATCTTGCGTCGTGGTTATAGAAACTTCGAGTCATTTTGGGCCAGAGCCAGATATTAACTGATATTAATTTTAATTATAAAAATAGTAAACAAACAATAACTAACACTTTCACTATCCGTGAAGCAAACCCATGCCTTATTTTTTTGCAGTCAGTTTCTAGACCACTAGACCACAGAGGCTTTCAAATCAGTGCCTTAAATTAAAAAGCTATTCGAGACATTTGTGACATAAACATTTAAAACATTGTTAACAACACATTAACATAAGCATTTCAATATCGTACTGATTCCATACATTAAGCCAAATTAAGAGCGATCTGTTAAAAATAACAGGTTATAAGTTATAACTATTGAATACCGTTACGCGACGAATCTATATAACGGTCGTTAAATGCTAATTCTGTAACATTAACCCAATTTTTTATGTTACTTTTTAACCTGATAACAGATATTGTGATGTACTGGTAGCTAATCGATGCACAAGTGGGCTTTGTAGCCTATAATTTATTACCTACTAAAGGTAACCCTATTAGAATCCCATTAACAGAATGAAATATATTTAGCTACATTATTTCTTAGAATTACACTAAATTTAATATTAGCATCTTGACTATTTTTAACTGCAGGCAATATCATAAGAATATGTCTTAAAACCATTTTTTTACAAATGATGAGAGAAGTGGCAGAAAAACTGTCTCGTGGATTTCAATTACTAGCAAGTATTATAACGTTTGACTTCCTTCCACATAAATAGGCAACCTCGTAAAGATCGCAGAAGATCGCTAATCGCATTTTGTTTCATACAGATCTCTGTGGAAACCCTAAGAGGTGGCTTAAGAATAATAATAGACATGTTAAGAATGATAATTATACCAATTCAGGTACCCAACACCTTAGCAACAGCGCCATTCTCTAAAAAAAAACCTTTGGCGTTATTGGTATCGAGACTTTAAAATCAAAGTAAATGAATATCAGGTTTAACCAGGTCTTTAACAGTCCCAGTTACTATAAGCTAGGTCAGTATTAGTATTCTGTACCTGAGTTCTATCCTTAAGGACATGCGTGGACCTCAATATCCATATTAAAGATGGCATTGCCATTTAATACGATGGATCAGTCAGTTCTATTAAGTTCAGTTTGCGTTATCTGATGGACAAGTGGTTTCTCTGTCACCCTATTTCATATTTAAAATACCGATGTCAATTTTATTGGAATGGTAGTTATGGTATACATAGTTTTACTCGATAGGAGTGTCATTGTCTTATAGAAAATATAGTGAGGTGAAAGTTTGTGAGTATTGATTCACTTGGACATTAGGATACCTAGACGATACGAGAAATGCTCGCAGGAATGCCAGCAAAACCTATTGCACCTCTATGAATCTGATTTATTTTAAAGTATTATGCAATTTGAAAAAACTTCGAAGTAAAAATTACATACATACGAGTACATAAACTCACGCCTTTATCCCAGATGGGGTAGGCAGAGGCGCCACCAGGACACCCACATTTCGCCTTGTATGTTCCGTCCCATGATGTGATAGGGGGCGAGCCTATCGTCATATCAGGCACAAATTCCTGACTCCGGGCCGATAATGAATAGAAAAACCCAATATCACTTTGCCCGACCCGGGATTCGAACCCGAGACCTCAGCTTTGTAGTCGTACCGTAGTACAACTATGCCACCGAGGCAGTCGAAAAATTCTAAATAATAAAAATATAAAATAATAAATCTATCTTCACTCCAAGTTGATACGCTCAAGGAATAGTCACGAATGTATGTTAGTAACTCTAACGCTTTGACAATTACCAGTCCATACTTAGATTTCAATTAGTCAATGCGTCATAATAAGATTGTGTCGCTTTGCCAATAAACACGTCCTTAACAAGATGGTGTAGCGTTAAATTGAGGCACTGTACAATTAATTTTACACGACACACTTAAATCAGGTGGTATGATGGATAACTCTTAAGTAGCGATCTATAAAGTGCTTGATTTTATACCCATTTCTTCTTCTTCTTTAATTGTTTGGCTTAATAAAACAAATGATATGTTATCACATTTTTTTACTGTAATTTTTATACTCTCCTCACGGTAGGCAGTGACTTTGATGTGCTGGACCCCTGGCATTGCGAAGGTCAATGAGCGGCGGTGATCGCTTACCGTCAGACGAGCCGCATGATCGTCTGCCTACGAAGGCAACAAAAAGAATTTTTTTTTAGTTACAGTCTAACTGAACCTAGGCCTCCACCAAGGATTCCCACAGCGACATGCTGGAATCGGTCTGCCTTTAATTTTCTTCCACCTTTACTACGTCTGATCTTAAGAGCAGACGCGGAGCTTGTTGCTTATATTTAATAACTTTTCGGCCTCATCTTTATGTCTCTCTATCTCTCTCTTCAGCCACAGTCCACTGCTGAACATAGGCCTCCCTCATGGATTGCCATATAGAGCTGTCGGAAGTGCCATCCTGCCCCATCTTGCACGGTCATAAATGTTTTGACTTAATTTAGCGAGATCGTTAAATTCCTCAATGTTTCCAACACGACAATCGTAGCTTCAAATACGTCACGACTTTGTGTGACTGTGACTTGTTTGTTCATTGCATTTACACTGGCTTCATCGCTAAGTATTATCAAGGCTGTTGTGGATACTTGGTCTATTGAAAAGTTGTTTATAGATTTTCCTGGTATTTCTGCGTCTTTGTTAGACTTGAAACAAAGACAAGTGAGTGTGTGTTTGTAATTAGATGGTAATTTCTAGGCTCTAAAATATAATCTCTCTTTAAAATATAATTCAATATTTGGCATTTTAGCAGTAAAATTGTTTTGGCTGAGGACCATGATGATGTTTACTTTTGAATTTAAATATGTTGTTTCTTCAAAATATTATAATTAATCATTTTAAACATTAAACAATATTTACTATGCAAATTATTTCCAAAGACCCGAAGTTTTTGCCTAGGCCTGAAATATGTATAAACCTATTATGAAAGAGGACTAAACTTAATTAAAAAACGATAAAATAACGAGAAATATTTGAAAAATGTATGCGGAAATCAGTTCAATATAATATGCAGGTATTTTCATAAATTCAAATGCACAAGCCATTGTACATTCCTTTAATACGAGGTACATACATAAATTAAACTGTAATTGACCTTATGGTTCCATAGTGTACATTTATTGCAATAGATCTACACTTTTAAATCCTGACGAAATATTTTTATGAGTAAACCCGTGTTTGTTTATTATTCTGAAAGATAATATTTATCTATATCGTCATGAGATTGATGACTAAATACAATGATCGATGTAATGGATACAAAACATATTCATCATACTCTCAATTTAAAAATTTAAAAATGGAACACTTTCAAGTTTCAACCGATATACTGATAAGCAAAGTGTTCGAGATTTGAAAAATGTGTCGATGAGATAACATCAACTTCCTTTTGTCGGAATTCTTTGCCGAGATCTTGTTTTCTTTGACTGGTCACTGGCTGTTTGTTTTATTTAGACGCAGATTTTTAAATTTCGAATTTATTTTAATTTTTAATAACTTTTTTTCTAGCCAGTGACTGATACGAGTCATAAGAAAGGTTTTGTTGGGGATTTCTCAACACAGGGAAGTTAAAATTCACAGTCAAACCAAAAGTTAGCCATAAATTACTTAAGCGTGTCTTTATTTTTTTTGTATAATAGTCAAAACTGATTGCAGTACATCTGATGTTAAGTCCAAAGCAATTAAAATGGAGTATGTGTATACTTTTGCCGGCCTTATGTATAATTATGTCGGCCTCGTCACTTAGAATGTACCTACACTATGACCGGTTATCCACCATTATGTACGGTAGTCGTCATCCGTGATCCGGGCGGATATGAATATCCTACCTCCAGATTATATAAAAGTTTTAATAGCAAGACAATACTCGAAACTTTACTAAGAATACAACGGTCATGAACCACCAATCTCAGTTTTTGTGTCGATTAGCGAAACACAATCTCGATTGCGGAATATTTCGGTTCTATTACACTTTGTTGTTAGAATTTCAACTTTATGCAAAGGTGTTAAGGATTAAATTGGAGTGGAGGGAACTTCTCGAATTGTGAAAATGAAATTGCGTTAATATGATGCGAGTGAAAAAACATGAATATTTGTTATTTCTGTAATACATATATTTTGCAAAGACAGTGATCGTTATAGTCTAGTGGCAACGACGACGTAAACTGTGAAGTCTGTCTACCCTTTCTGGGATAAAAGCGTGAGTTTATGTGCGTATGTATGTAAGCCAATTTAAAATAAACTTTGTTATCCATAATTCTTTTCATTTAAACAATTACTAACAATTGTGTGTATTTCACACTTAGATAATGCAAAAAAATATATTTTTTTATTACAATTATCTTCTATAGCTAAGGACTAACCTTAAGCCTCCGTGTAATATGAAGGCAGTAACCGCGACTCCTGTCCCGTTACAACCGGTTCAAACTAGTTCTGTCTGCAGGAAGTGCGCCGGGAATACTATTAAATGCTGAACTAATACTAGGGATAGGTAGGTTGATGTATGGGAGAGATTTTGCAAATAAGGTATTAAAGTTTATTTCTCATTACTTTTTAACACGCTTTTATTAGCTTTGCCTGTATGTATGTATGTATGTATGTTACGGAATCTTTGAAGTCGATTTTCAAACACTTCAAAAAGTCGGATTGGCTTGAAGTTTTGCGTACTTGTCCAGGACTGATTATACAATAATTAGAAAAGTATGTGACATTATCTTAACTAGAACATTCAGTTTATTTTTTCGAAACAAAAATAAAAGTTGGTAATTTGAGCGCAGCTGCCTTCTTCTGATAAAATAGCCGTAGATGAACGGTTTTTAGTAAAATAAATAAATAATAGTTTAAAACCTAAAAAACACGCTTTAGTATAAGCCAACAAAAAAAGAAAAATAATTGATAATGAGTCTAAGATTAGAAAATAGAGTGAAATACATTCATTTTATTGTTACAAAACCGTGCGGTGCTTTCAACTATTACTTGTCCTCAAGCACCCTAGCTATTTAACCAAAAAACTCTCAACTAAATACATAATTATTAACATACACTTAGCCAACTGCCTCGGTGGCGTAGTTGTTTTACGGTACGGTTACAAAGCTGAGGTGTCGGGTTCGAGTCCCGGGTCGGGCAAAGTGTTATTGGATTTTTCTATTCATTATCAGCCCGGAGTCAGGAATTTGTGCCCGATATGGCGATAGGCTCGCCCCTTATCACATCGTGGGACGGAACATACAAGGCGAAATGTGGGTGTCCTGGTGGCGCCTCTGCCTACCCCTTCTAAAGGCGTGAGTTTATGTACTAAGAAGTCCTATGCTGAGCTTATTTAGACCGAAATAACATCTCAAAAGCCTAATACCGTTAGCCTCTCATACATATCAAATATGCATGTTTAAGACAAGTATTTGTAAGTACTTGTGGCCTATTAACCGACTTTGGTGATGGACAGATGGACATAATGTGAATCAGGGGTGATTAGTTGAATAGCGGGCTTAGAACAAAAGAGCGAGGCGTTTCAAAAGTCGCTACTAGTAACTGTTAATGTCGTTGTTGATTAGCTCTAAAAGAGGTTTATGTTTTTTACTCATTTTTTTTGTATTGTTAAATGTCTTAATAGCCTCTTGCCGTGGAAAAAAACACAGATACATGTACACAATATTGAACACGACAAGGTACAGAAAAATACAATAAAAAACGTTTATAATGATTGTCTAACGCCTGAATACTGGAACGACATTCAAATAATAAGTTGCTCTTAACAGCGCACGGCTCACTTAGCCAGTACATTTAATCGGGATTAACGTAGTTAAGCGCAAGTTATATTTAAGTTGCTTTCCAGTATTTGGGCGTAAGGGAATTAAACCGTGCTTAACTTTAAGCTTAATAATGAAACTCATAATGGAAAGCATCGCGCACGTACTAAGCGTTATCTCACACATAAACCTGCGCAGACTCGTTATGTCACCAGCCTTTTACTTTGTGAAATTCGCTAAAACAAGTTTCTATTTTGCCTCGCAAAAACATAAAACTTGCAGATGCATATTTCACCTTTCCACCGGAGATAACAGATGCTTATCATCTGTTTAACTTTGTAAGCACATAACACATAAAACGAATAATTCATTTAGTAACACAAGCTGCGTAAGCGTCAAATTCACAATACATTAGAAAGAGATGGAGCGATTATGCTGTATCTTGCGGTGACGTGCATTCCTTTAAAAGGTTTTTAACTTTGACCATTCTAACAGAGGCTAGCAATTGCAACCGATGATTTTTGAGAGCATTATTATTTTAGTATCGAAAAAGTTATTGGAATTGGAGTATTTCCAGCCTGTTATGTGATTAAACATACAAACCTTATTTACTTTATAGAAGGCCCACATTTAACAATGGTAATACGTGAAAAATAATGGACGAAATTTTAAATTTTAAGTATTAAAGCCAGGGAAATATTCTTAGCAGACGAAAGTTTCGATTTATGACAGTCGACTTTTCTTTTTTCAAGAAAAAAAGTAGCTGTCTAAGATTTTAACAAAAAGAATTAAAAATGAGCGACTTTCGCCAATGCTTCGTGAAAACGGTGTCATCAGTGTGCGTGGTCCAATTTAAATTTTGAACATTATTTCGAAAATCGAATTTTATTGACAAAATCGAACAAGACGGCCGTTTCGGATGCTTTCGCGACATTTTAATTCAATTTTTTTATTGAATTTACTTTTTTTTTGTAGAAAGTGGAACAAGAGAATGTTTTTGGTTTTTAAAGGTCTTGAGCCAAAAGTCATGATAACGAAGGGTTTAATTCTTAGTTCGTACATGCCTTTGTGGAACCCTTTCCATTCATTCGAAAAATCTTGTTGAAACAATATTGTCATACATGTTTTTCAACAAAGATGCAATAATTAATCGTTTCTAGTACATACTGTATTTTCTCACGCATGTTTGACCTACATTACTTATGCGTATTATTGGTATGCCGGATGGATATACAATAAACAAATATTTAAAATAAATAGATTCTTTATGCTTAAATCAGTAATTTAAAAATATTTGCAATATATATTTTAACTTTACCATTGAAATACCAGTAATTCTACACGCACCGGATAGATAAAAAATATATGTCTTCCTACTTAATTTTTATCGTCCTGTTCAATCGAATAAAACTGAGGCTGTCTGTTGCCATTTCCTTTGGCAGAGATAAATAAAAAACAAAGTGTCTATGAACAGAGCCTATAAAACCTTTTAAGGGCATGTGTATGTGGCACGGAACGTGTAAATTATCATTTGCCAGGAACAGGCATCGAACCTTGGACCACATAAGAGTACACGAGATAAGTTGCAAGATATGGGGTATTTATAGTGCGATTATCTTGATAGATAGATGACATCAATGTTTAAAGAGAGCTTTAAATGACTGTAACTATGTTTAAATGGATCTTTAGCGAACGCAAAAAAGGACAGTATACTTTAAAATTATGTTATTAGGAGCACAAATCGAGTATGCATGGCGCAATATGGAAACAAAATTTATCGTTATTTAGAAAGAGACGATGCAAATACTTGCATAAAATGCAGTTATAGCATGGCTGTACATTCAGTTTGTCTTTCGCACCTCGACGCCTTATGTTGTTGACAATTATTCAGTCTATAGATTATCGTTAATGTGAATTTAGAACACACTTAATAGTGATTCGAATTTTAAATGTTAAAACACATTGGACTTGCGCAATGCGACAAAATTACATTGGTGTCTGTGGCATGTGACATATTTTTTACACAAGTTACGCGAAAGTATAAAAACATTCTACTATATAGTGATGTACATATTATATCAGAGGTATATAACTCTTGTCGCTTGGTATTTATTCTATCTGGACTGCCTTACACTTACCATCAAATGTATTATAGTACGTTGTCACTCTCGCTAAAAATATGTCACAAAATTGTAATTTTACTTTTCTGATCATTATGCTGTCCAATAATCTGTCCATATTTTATATTAATTAAATTCAGAATGCGAATGGTTGCTTAATGCAAAAATGTCGAGTTTTTACCAAACATAATGTTTACAACATTTATGTCGGTATTAATTTCACAATGTCGAATGTTCTAATGGCCGTTGGCTGGACGGTGAAAATCGTAATTTAACACGAATTTATTACTTTGTATCGTTTGAGAAATTAATTGTATTAAGATTACGTTTTTCAAATGGCGACAGAAAATTGAAGTATTATTTATTCATTACAGAAATTGTCATATTTCACTAGGATTTAAGAGATGTAAATAAACACACTTGTATCACTAAAAGGCAGACGTCAGTGCCTTCGCCTCGCCGAGCTTATTTCAAATCCAAAATGGGGATTCCTACAGCGGCCCGCATTAAACTATGCTCTAAAATTAATATAAAAATCATGATTAATACCTTTATTTCTGTAACTTCCTCAGCCGTGCATAAAAAGCATATAATAAAATACATCGCAAATTCACAGCAATGTCGTAATGTGGTGATAATTGCTTTCAAACTACTTGCCTAATTACTCAGTGAGAATCCATTATTTCTGATGTTCCACTCACTTTACTGTTGTCCTCGTTTGTATTCCTTTAATTTTGTTTGTGTTTTGTTTATTTTCCGTTCGAATCAAGAATATGTTGGTTATGTAATTTCATCTTTTGGTAGAGTATTTTATGAGCTTGCTTCCCGAATTATAATTTATAATTAACTTTACTTAACTTTTAACAGTAAAAAAAGTTTATTTGCATAAATGTGCATGCCATTAAAGGCATATGAATTAATCATAAAAATTTACAAACACTGAAGTAGGAAAAAAATCAAAACCATCTGGATAAAACCTGAATTTAAAATGTCATAGGTATTTTATTTAACGAACTAATCCAAGTAAACACCGGCGGCCTTATTCATAGACAGGTTTAAATAAAACTTATTTTATTTATCGAATGTTTTGTCCCTTTCGAAAGACTTTAGAATTCAGTTTGAGTGAAGAAGACAAAACATTCGATGACTAAAATAGGTTTTAAATATGTCTACGAATAAGGCAGTTAGTTGAAACTTACATGCAGAAATGGTTCCTCATTAAGAAAGTCGTTAGCATCTTCAACGGCTCACTTGCTCATGCAAAAAATAATACAATTAATTATAATTAAAACAAAGACGAGTCCTACACATACGAAAACCATACCATAGACCATCAAAAAGGTCGCTAACGTCTGATTGAAACCATTGGTGCCCATCCACTGAATCACAATCAATAAATCGTGCGCGGAGTTCCTAATGTATGATCATTTCGCAGTCAATAGAAGTAATGGTGTGTGCAAAAAATCGGAAGCAAACAGCGTCGTGCGTTGAACCCGGGACTATAATGATTCCACGTCTTCCTATTAGCTTGTGGAGCGTGTAAAATAGGAATTGGTAAATATAAGTTATTTTGTACAAATAGTAGTAGATTGTACAAAAAATCTTGTCCAATTCACTGACAATTCAGTAACGATGCTACCGGTATTTACATTCAACTTAAAATCGACAACTATTTTTTGCATTGACTTATATTCTACCGATAGACGAGACTCGTCAAAGAAATAAAGTGCCCCCGTATTTTAAACGCACACTGAAATATTACATCACTTACCTGGTATTTTATTAAAATATTGTAACTTCAGACGATTTGCTTTCGGTTTGACGGCGAAACATTAATTTATTACTTTTAAACGTATGCGATAATGCGTACTGCACTGTCACTGTCACGAAGCAAACTGATTCATGTGTGGTGCATGCACCGCAAGTAGGTGGGATACATTTTTTCCACTGAATATCTTATCTAGTGTAACATTGATATCGATGATTTTTTCTATTTTTTTTCTTATCGTCGTATTTGAGTGATATATACATAATCTTCCTAAAATAATGAAGTACACCTCTTTATTTTTAAAGAAGCATTGGTACGTAAGGGTTTAAATTAGTATTTAACACCCAAACACGACGATTTTTTAAAAATTCTAAGAAATATCAGTCACTGTTTTGGCGAAATTTTTATTTGCATCGTGTTTGTAACCACTAAAACTACCACCTGTCTTCGTTTTCGGTCGCAGTCTTGATATACCCGGTATATTATTGCTTTATCTCTTTCTAAGGACCGCTTTCTTTCAAGAAAGAATGAATCTCAAAATATTGCTCATTCAAACATTTTTATAACAGTAGCGATCTTTAACAAAGTGAACAATGAAACATAAAAGTTCGAGATAAGTTTGTTGAAGCCCCTCAATAAATCAACTGGCACGGAGTTCTTTGCCTTTCGTTGTGTGCTAATGGTCCTTATCAGCGGTCACTGACCTTTGCGATAACAGCTACTTGCTATGCTTTATTGAAATTTTGTGTGATGAAACGTCTTTTCTAACACTGAGCACCTGCTGTTAAATAAATTTAAACTGGAATCGTATGCGCAATATTTATTTTTAGCTGATGATAGATTAATAAGCCTAGGTACAAACCGCCGTAAAAATATGGGAACATCTGACATAGACGCACGCAAAAGTCGCGTTTCGGGTTCAGTCTGTGGTTTTAGAGACTTTTCCGCCCACACGCCACTGCAACTCCTGTCAGCCAGGATCAGCACGCACAGAATTGGCACCGAGCTCCGGAGCTCAGCGAGTCTCTTAGCGACACTAGCTTGTCTTGACCCGCATCGAAATTAATCAGAAAAACACATGAGAGGAGTTGGAAACAAATAATTGTCGACATCCCTCCGCAGCAAAGCGAGTTTCGGCCTGATCGGGTTATGGGGGGTGGGAGACAACCATACTCTACGGGTGGGATACTCAATTTGAATTGTCCTGCCCCTCCTCCCCTCCCTCAGATGCATTGGAAGAACTTTGTAAGGCGTAATATAAAATAAAATATTCCGTGGACTGCCTTGGTGGCGTAGTTGTACTACGGTACGACTACAAAGCTGAGGTTTCGGGTTCGAATCACAGGTCGAGGAAAGTGATAATAGATTTTTCTATTCATTATCAGCCCAGAGTCAGGAATTTGTGCCCGATATGGCGATAGGCTCGCCCCCTATCACATCTTGGGATGGAACATACAAGGCGAAATGTGGGTGTCCTGGTGACACCTGCCTACCCTCTGCCTACCCCTTCTGGGATAAAGGCGTGAGTTTATGTATGTATGTATGTAAATATTCTGTGCCATGCAACGCAAGAACGATTTATCATATCTGATATCTCCCTGCGTTTTTTAACTTCAATGTCGTGACCCTCATGCGTCAGCCCACTGCCCAGGCGTGTGGTATGAATCCTGTGGTTTTCTCAAGCCATGCACAAACCACATGAAGCGACATTCCTTGAGTTTATCCGTCAGATTGCGTACGCTAAGGTTCCCGTGCATGAACTTGTCGTGTATGCATTATATCATTGTAGCCTTAATTAATGATTTTTGTTTTGTTACAGGTTCACCGTATCTACAAAGTATTGAAGGTAAATAATAGAAAAATAATATGAACATGTTTTTTATGTATTTAAACCATTTATAATAGTCAAATCCTAATACATTCTTTCATTCACAATCAAAGACTATTTCACATTGTGCGAATTCATAAAGATTTCGATCGATATCAATGTTGTCGATACAATTTTTTTAAATAAAGCAATTAAGTTATTATTGTAATTGATTAATTTTATGATATATAAACAAATGTTACACTAGCTATCATGCTATGTATGTCTGAAAACAATATTATGTATTCAAGTTAAATAATACAAAGTATATGAAGCAACAGGGAAGTAGCACAAAATATTTCCAATTCAATGCAATTCCCCAAATATTTGTAACTTCCTACTGAGCTTAATTACAATATAAATACTTAACGCATTGCGTAACTATTACAACGCAATTTTTTCTTAGTTGTGTTACTGGTTTAAAAATTAGGTTTTGACCAAAGATTTCTTTAATTCTGCTCAATTTCTTCATCTAATGTATACATAAGTGATCACTAATTACAGAATACATTTAATTAATTATTAAAACAAGACGAAATGATTAATTACGTCATAGGTTAAGCCCAAATTACACGGAGAGAGTTTCTAGCCTCAAAGATACGATTATCGTAAAGATATAAAAAGTTGCATCATGTAAACATTGTCAGAACACGATAATCAATTATCGCATGCGACAATGGCATACGATTCTCGCCTAAACTCAGGCGAGAAACTCCCGTATAAATGGGGCTTTCGTTCAGAAAAACTCAAATTCACAAAACATTCTTAGAAATTTAAATTCAATGAATTTGATATTCTACCTCCTAAAATAGAATTCACTGCCGTTAGCGACAAAACTATTGACAATTTAAATAGTAATTTTCTTATAGCAGGATATTCATATCCGCCTGGATTAGGACTACCGCACACGATGATGGAAACCCACAATAGTGATTCACGAAACTGGGGAAAAAATTGCCGTATGTATGTATCAGCCCATATACGTCCTTCAGGGCATGGGCCTCTTCGACAATTGAGAGTACGATTGAGAGGAGTTAGGCCATATAGTCCACCACGCTTTACATACCATAGATATTAGAAGTGTCGCGGATATAGGGTTAGTCTGGGTGCATGTCGTTTCGATAGGCGGGCATAATTATATCGATACAACCATCTCTCGCTAATTGATACTTTATTCGACAGCCTGGCGCAGTTGGTTAGACGCCGGCTGTGAAACGAGAGGCCGCGAGTTCGATCGCACCGAGGCAAATGTTTGTGCGGCTCACAGATGTTTTGTTTCGGGTCTGGGTGTTTGTGTGACAGAAAAGCCTCTCGTAGTTCCTGATACCCACGACACAAGACTTGATCTTACTGTGGGGTCAGGACTATGTATATGACTGTTGGATGTATTTATTTATTTGGATTGTTTTCACTAAACACTTACAAAAAGTAACCTTTCTATGACCCATACATAAAATATGATTAATTAAGGTAATAACCAACATACATTTGCTCAGTCGTACGCGCAACCTTATTCGCGTGGGGGAAGTGACGCCACGTCCTGCGCGGAAGTTATATAATTTCATCACTTATTGAATACGAAATCTGGACGATTGCGTAATTGGGATGGCTATTTTAAGATGTGGAAGCAATCTTTTATATAGGTACCATTGTTATTATTTGAAGTTCTTTTCTTTTCATTTTATTGCAATGTATGGCGAGAGGAGCATACCGCTTGCTTGATGGTAAGCAGTACGACCGCTCATGGACTGTAGAAAACCAAACAAGACTATGAATTACAAAGCATTGCTTGGCACTCCACTGCGCTCGCCATCCTGAGACATTAGATGTTAAGTCTCATTATGTCCAGACTCTGGCTACGATGTCCTTCGAACCGGAACACATCAGTGCATTTACACTGCTGTTTGGCGGGTGAAATAGACATTGCGGTGGTACCTACTCAGGTGGCCTCTCACATATGAGAGACCTACCACCAGTTGTGAAACAGTTTTAGGAATTGTTTGTAACTTATTATTCTTGTGAATCTCTATGGACAGTGCTGATCAGTGGATCAATATGTCTTTGCCTGATCAGTAGCTGAAAATATGTATATCAAAACCTTACATTCCGGAAAGTGTTATCTAAAAAAACAGATATGTTTATGTACATGCCTCCGTGGCGCAGTTGGTTACACGCCGCACGAGTGGCTGCGGGTTCGATATCCGCACCGAGACCGATGTTTATGAGGCCCACAAATATTTGTCTCGGGTCTGGGTGTTTGTGAGACCGAAGTCTCTCGTAGTGTCTGATACTCACGACACAAGACTTACATACACAAATTCCTGACTCCGAGCTGATAATTAATAGAAAAACCTAATATCACTTTGTCCGACATGGGATTCGAACCCGAGGCCTCACCTTTGTAGTCGTACCGTAGTACAACTACGCCACCGAGGCAGTCGGATACAAGACTTCATTGATCTTAATGTGGGATCAGGACCATGTATATGACTGTTGGGTGTGGATATAAATTAACGTCTTTTCACGTCACGCCATACAAGACTACAATGTGGAATGAAAGTAGGAAACAGTGAGGAACATTCCGACAATTACCGTTCTTATAATGAACATGATCATTTTTACGCTCATTATCATAATGAACATAAGTTGCGAAATGCGAATTAATTTCGGTAGATCAAAAATACATAAACACACACACACGCCTTTATCCCAAAAGGGGTAGGCAGAGGCGCCATCAGCACAAATTCCTGACTACGGGCTGATAATGAATAGAAAAACCCAATATCCCTTATTAAAAATCTTCTATAAAAAAAAAAATAGCGGTATACACATAGGCATAAGAATTTGAGAGCTAAAAGAATTATAAAAGGACTCTGCGGTGGGGAATCGAACCCCGGTGTCCTGTAGGCGGGGGTACTGACCACTATCTCCACCTGCATTAGCTTATATATGTACGTCTCACTGCAGGGCACGCTACGCTACGATTGAGAAGGGTTAGGCCACTGATCATTATACTACCGGAGATTTGAACAGAATAGCGAAATAATCATCCCATTACTGAGACCAGATTTTTTCTTTCCTTTTGAATTTGATCATATCTTTAGAAAATATAAAAAAATGGATAATTGAAAAGCCGAAATCTAGATCGTTCATATTTCATCTACCGGATTTTTGGACACTACTTCAAAGCTTCGTAAACGAACTACAAAATAAATTGTTAGTTACTTACCGAGATATCATCGCGTTACTTAACCACAACACAGCAAGCCACGGGCTTTGTCCAACATATTGGGTATGACGTCACCGTCCCCAAGGCCAGAAGCCACTGACCCAACACTGGTAGGCGGTAGCCACCGTGACGTAACACAGAATAGGATTTAAAAAAAGAAGGCTTTTTAAATTGGATTTTCAGCCAGGTTTTTTCAGTTTGTTCTTTTTTTAAACTATTATATCGTTTACATTGGAGTTGATAATGCTACACACGTATAATACTAAAGAATAGGAATTTATTAAAAACAAATCTTGTAAAATTAGATTTTCAGACAGTTTTTTTAGTTGTTATTATTAAAGTGTTTTATTAATTGCATTGAAGTTGATGGTAAATGCTACACTAATACAATACATAAAGGATGTAAGAGATAAAAATCCCTTTAAATTGTATTTTTAATCAGCGTTTCATTTTTAATGTGTTTTTTATAGGCTTTATTATATTTTTCTGTTATAAGTGCTGTATTGTCCGGTTGTAGTAACGGCTGTCGAGAGATAGTAATGTTCAGTATGTCAAAACAATCATGCCGGTGTTGTAACCTTATAGAAAATCTGATGAAACAAATAATATTTATTTATAAATTCTTTATTGAACACCACATACATAAAGAATAAAAGAAAAAATATTAAAATAAGATTATATAAAGGAGACAATCGGTGGTCTTATCGCTTACCGCTGTAATAGTAATCTTCCAGACAACTATTAGATGGACTGAATTGAGAAGAAACTAGGAAGAAGAGGGTGGTCACAACATAGGCAAAGAATAATGATAATAATGAAAAAAAATATTATAAATTTAAAATAATAATAAAACAATTTTTTGTATGTTTATCAAACGAGATAGGTCCCCAGGGTCTTTTTATCTCAATAAGAGATAAACATATATGAATAAAACCCAAGAGTCACATACAACGATAATATGAATGTTCATATTTTATGAATTCAAGCATATTATGATTACCGTTTAAATATGACATATGGAAATTTCAGTGCAAATCTCATTGAGTACAATTACTTCACAATGGATCAGAATCATAGTATATGGACTATTATGTAGACTTGAAGAGAACTCGATTCTTCCGCGCAAGATGTTTTGAATAACGGTGTATTGTTTCGACGGGCGGTGATTACGCCTGTATTGAAGGATTTTGGCAAATACTGTTACTGCTATAGACATTTTCAAATAAAACTATATTTTGCGGATTTTATCACGATTTGGTTTAATTTTTAAAAAAATTCTCCTTCTCATAAATCCATCCAATGGTTGGCTGGTAGAGATTGCCTTAGTGCGATAAGACCGCCATTTGTACTTTGTTGTTTTGTTGTCTCTATACCTATTGTTATATTTATTGTGTACGTATACAATAAAGAATAAAAATAAATAAAATAAATATTTTGTTAACTTCCCGTGACCACGTAAGCTGTAAAGCAATCGAAACATCGGGAAGTTAAAAAATGTAAAAGTTAAACCACATCGCGATAAAATCCGTAATAGTTTTATTTCAATGTGTAACATTCGCGTAAATCTAATATACAATTATACATTGTTTAAATATATCAATAAAAATAATGATAAATCTAGGGTTGTTCGTCCACTATTAAAGTGCGTGTTGGTAACGGACTGGACGCGACTACCTGCACGGTGTTCGCAGGTTCGAATCCAAGGGTGTGCCCTCTGACTTCTCCGAGTCCTGGGTATTGATATTCAATTCAATCGAACTATGGGTTGTGGATACACGGGCTCGGCTGTGGACGACTATGAGCATCTTTGCCATAGACACATTACCGAATATGGTGATCTTTCACATCTAAGTGATATTATTATCATAATTCGCTGGCCCAATACTGGTTGGCAAACACATCCTCTCGTTTTTAACGTAACATCTATTTATTTTCCTCGCGATATTACCATTCACCGTTAGCCAACTATAATATCTATTCACAATCTGAAAAGCTAAGAGTTAGCATTGTCTTCATAGATATTCCCTACAATGCTTGGCGAATACCGTACTAATGACAGTGGAGTGACAGTGCAAGGCGAGGGTGTGGAAGGGGTAAAGAGGGGGAGGGGGGGGGGGAGTCACCGTTGCACGCGCTACGGTACTCGATAACGGTGACG
The DNA here is from genome assembly GCA_949752805.1 of Deilephila elpenor. NCBI lineage: Eukaryota > Metazoa > Arthropoda > Insecta > Lepidoptera > Sphingidae > Deilephila > Deilephila elpenor. Next base: position 2,665,126 of record OX457115.1, on the reverse strand, counting down.
TAACAACATTCGATAATTAGAAGACAGTGTTATGGATCATGTAACTCGATTATACGACCAGGAAAAAGTTTTCAACTTTGTAAGCGGTGGGATGGCTTTTGGATACGCTTCGCCGTATGTAATGCAATAAGAGATAAGAGATGAGATAATTTATTTGTACATGAACATGAGTTTTGTGAGATCGAAAAATAAAACTATGTTTGCGGATTTTATCGACGCCCCGTGACCACGAAAGCTGTAAAGTAAACGAATCGTCGGGAAGTTAAAAAATGTAAAAATTAAACCAAATCGCTATAAAATCCGTTAGTTTTATTACAATGATGCGCAATGATACTTATGATTTTTCATAGTTATGAGGTCAGAATCGAGTAATGTTTTACTATAAGTGTAATTATTACTAAATGCTACTGCATTCGTCAATGTGTGTACACTGTGGACCGTGAGGTCCTAGGTTCAATTCCCAGATTAGGCCACTGTGCAAGCTTTATTTGGCCCGACTTTAAATTATTACACCCATAAAACATTTAGGCACAATGTTACGAGGCCGTGGATTCTGGCATCTGTAAATGAGATGCCGGCAAAACGATGATACAACTGTACTTACAAGGCGTGCTGAATAAAGAAACATTTACAGTTCACCGACGCGACGCGAGGCCCACAAACATCGCAGATATATTGGTTCGGTGTACTATACTGTCCCTAATAGCCTCCGTGGCGCTAGACGCCGGCTGTGAAACGAGAGGCCGCGGGTTCAAACCCCGCACCGAAAAGTGGTTCGTACTGACCACTTAAAACGGGAAATATGGACGGAATACCGAATTAATGCATCTCAACACCAGTACATAGGATAATGTTGAATATTCAATGTGTTTATTGCTCTACTTGCTTCTTAACGTGGTGGTTATAAACAAATACACCCAACAGTGACATACATAGATATGACCCAATATTAACATACATGTCTTGTGTCGTGGGAATCAGAAAATATGAGAGACTATTCGGTCTCACAAATCACCATACCCGAAACAAATACTTGTGGACCGAACAAATCTTTGCGGTGCGGGGATCGAACCCGCGGCCGCTCCTTTTACAGTCGGTGTGTAACATACGCACTAATTTTTCTAACTAAAGATGTTGCAAATTTGAGTTTACACGTATATTAGATATTAATTACACCCGGTCGACGTGAAGGTAACATTTGAAAATAAAAATGGCGGCCACGTATGCTCCCACTATTCAGTCTTTTGTCTAATGAAGGTACACAAAGTATGCATTATGGCTTGAGAAATGTCTGACCGGGTGCCCTAAATACGGGAAGTTCACTTTTATTTCCTTAACATTGAGAATAGTAGCTGAGCATTTGTTGACTCGCGTAATAATATGTAAAATTATTGCCAAATCTAAGAAGATTTGAGTTCGATTCTTGTCAGGGCCAACAGGCTTTTTAATTTAAATTGTATGTTTTTATTCGGTTTTTTTTAACATATTTTAATAGATATTGTGTTTGTGCAGTGGACGTCGAGTTTTCAGGTTCATTTCTCGAGACGAGCAATTTATTTTATTAAAGAATGATCTTCAGTTTAATAAAATACAAAATTTGTTCGCTAAAGAGTTTTATAAATATTTTTAAGAAAAATGGATTTAAACAGATTCTTTAAAAAAATGGTAAAATTAAATAAATTCGGCGAACTAGTTCTTGTGATAGTTATCAAAAACCAGGAAGTATTGAAAGCAAAAAATATCAACAGTATTTTTAGAAAACATGAAAAAACATCACGATTTCAATTCACTTAAGTGATTCTAAAGTTAGATCCTATTATTAACTATTCATTCGACTATTATTGAATTAAATGTTATTTTTTTAAAAGTAGCGCGAAATCTGTTACAGTATTTAAAATTCGTACAAGAAATATGATTTAGAATGAAAGTATTTGTTTATTAATAAAACTCCTATCATTTTTCTATTTTCCGTCACGCTTATGTTCGATTCGTAAATCAGAAAAAAAACCTTATTGTTCATTATAAAATTGTAGTTAACGTAGTTATATTTCCAAAAACAGCTTGGTTTTGAAAGAAACAAGAAAAGCGAGAATTTATAAAGGTATCCCATTCCGTTTTTTCAAAGAGATGACCAAATATCTTATTTCCGTCTATATTTTTTCGCCGTTGACAGCCTCCGTGGCGCAGTTGGATAGACGCCGGCTATGAAACGAGAGGCCGCGGGTTCGATCCCCGCACCGAAACAAAAAATAGTGTATACCACAGGTATTTGTAACGGGTCTGGGTGTTTGTGAGACCGAAAAGTCTCTCGTAGCTTCTGATACCCACGACACAAGACTCGATCTTAGTGTGGGGTCAGGACTATGTATGACTGTTGGGTGTATTTATTTATTTATTTATTATAGTTCTTTAGCTATTGTAAACTCCTAAAAATCATCAGATATACTGCCTTTGAGCTATTAAATACATCAATAACGAGACACCAAACGCATTCTGACTACACAACAAAAAATCAAATCAGAAATCTTCGCTGGACAGATCGACTTTTCCAACCTGGCACCATGCTGGGCATTCAATACACTTTTTATCGATAGTTACATCACTAGCCCTCCATCGATTGTGCAATTAATCGGCAATCACAAAATCTCGATACTTTCACTACATCGATAAACCGAAACGGAACGTAATTAAAACGTCGACGCCTGTTTGTTTGGCTCGGGATCGGATAATTGCTATGTTTAATCGATTAATTAAATCGATTTGTATCGATCATTTATTACTATAATATTTAGGAATGCTAATTTAAATAATATTACTGGTATAGCTGTTTAGCGTAAATAGAAAAGAATATTCAACTGTCGTTACTTTAATTTAAGTATTTACGTTTTTCATGAAAAGGCAATGTAAATCGTTTAGTACCGTATGGCGTAACATTCATTGCCAGCATCGGATATATTTTTTACATAATACATAAGTTCACGCCTGTAATCTTCAACGGGTAAGTAGCGTAAACACTAATGCCACCAGAGTTCGCCGTACTGTTCAGTAAGCACAAAATCCACCTAAGAATTTCCAAATGTAAAGAAAAAATGGAATACTTTATCTGTTATTTAAGGCCAGGACCTCGCCGATAAAGAATTTATTGATTTCCTTATAGGTATAATTGTTACATTGCGTTATACTTAAATATAAATTAACTAATAATTTCATTGTTGTATTTCACGGTCTCTGCCTACCCACAAACACACGCTGCGTTGATAAGGTCAAACAATCAATATCGTAATTATCATTCATATTGGCGTATCATATTATGATCTATTGTTATTTCAATCTCTTTAGAATGACGCACTATACGATTTTAAGTTATTGAAAACGTTTTGAAGTTTTCAAATATTAATATGTAAGTGGCAGAGCTTCTTCAAAGCGGTAAGACATTTGAAAGCGATGACACCATTTATTAATAATTCAATAAATTGTAAAAGATTATTTAATTAATAGATATTTTATCATACGTACATACATAAACTCACGCCTTTTTCCCACATTTCGCCTTGTATTTTCCGTCTCATGATGAAAGGGGGCGAGCCTATCGACATATCGGGCACAAATTCCTTACTCCGGGTTGATAATGAATAGAAAATTCTACCACTTTTGTCCGACCCGGGATTCAAACCCGAGACCTCAGCTTTGTAAGCGTACCGTACTACCACTACGCCACCGAGGCAGTCAAATATGTTATCATTAGTCAGTTTTACTAAAGTAAGGTTGAATACAGTTTTCACAACAGGAAAGATGTAAGCGTAAGAAACCATCTTAGCAACACAATATAATGTTTTTTTTTTGTTTCGTCTCCTTTATAGCCTTGAAATCCACCATCCTCAATGATCAACAGTATTTAAATTATTTACTTTTTCTGTGTTTTCATTGGCGTAATGACCCTCAATCTCTCTAGTTGCTGGTCTATAGTAACAATTATTTTGCCGGCCCTAAATCTTAACTTACACAACACAATATGTAAGTATTTACGATTGTGACAATAGCTTTATGGTAGCGACGCAATGCATATGAATTACGTTATAATTGTTTGATACTTTGTAAATGTGCTCACCTTGTATATTAAAAGCATGGAAAATTAGGCTGTAGGCGCTCAATCGATTATATACGGTGTCGCAATCGGTTTGCATGAGGTATATATAGAGGGACATAAACAGTATTATGAGATGGTGCGTATCTAATGGTATGCTGTTGAATGTTAAAAAGTGCTTTCACATAAAATTTTGTAGGAAGAAATTACCGTTAGCTTCTCGATATACCTAAGGTTGTGACTACTTGACAGAATTAAGTGAAATTCGTGATTTAGGCGTTATCCTTGATTCGAAATTAAAACTAAATTCCCATGTAGACGCGGCTGTTAAAAAGGCAGCGCGTATGCTGGGGTTTATTAACCGTAATACAAAGGAATTTAAAGTAGCCCACACTAGGATAATATTATTTAATTCGTTAGTGCGTAGCTATCTAGAGTTTGCGAGCGTAGTCTGGAATCCTCGATATACCATTTATTCGCAACGAATCGAAAGTATACAGCGTGCGTTTACGTGCAATTTGGCTTACTTCAGTTCTGGAATATCACATAGATGCCCTTATAGCGAACGTCTAACATATTTTAATATGGACTCCCTGTACAATCGTCGAAAAATTTTGGATCTCTTATTTTTATACAAAATCGTAAATCATACAACCTGTCAATACCTTGTCGAACATATCAACATATCAGTCCCATATAAGTAACCCAGGCATCCGATCAAAAATATCTTCAAAATCCCACCATGCCGAACAAACTTAGGTCAAAATGCTCCATTAGCTAGAATGTGTGCCCTATACAACGAGACCAACAATAAAGTGGATATCGACATATTTAATGACCCTTTTAGCCGGTTCAAGGATAAGGTGTTGAAACATCTAACTAACTAATTCATGTAAATTTTTTTAATGATTTTTTTTTTTTGCAATTTCTGTTAGTCATAATATGTTAATAAGTCTTATTGTTTCTTAATATTTTGTTACATTTTATTTTACAGTTTTTATATATTTTGTTTATTTTCTCTATTGCCATACTTTTTGTTTCTTGGGTTTGTAGAAAAATGTTTATTTTGTAGAGAATAATTAATGTTAATACAAATGTTGTGTTCGCCTATCATTGGCACGTGTACTTGTATATAACAATTGTTAGATTTATTATAACACTATTATGTATACTGTGCTGTTGGTGTTCCAAATAAATAAATAATAATAATAACTGCTGGAACAGAAATTGGAATAGTCCAATCATCGTACAAACAAATAATCAAAGAGACGTTGTGCTCTATATTATCCTAGTATATAAACATAATGTGCACATTGTACAAGATCAAACCATGTAAATATTTTTTTATTTATAGGATTCTTTCGACCACACAAAACCCACACCTGAAAGAAATATTAGAAATACACAAGTCTCGAAGATCAAACCTGCGGCCTTCCGTTCAGCAGCTCACAGTCACGTATCCGAAACACAAACACAACAAAATGACGAAATCCCGTTTCCAATCGACACAATTATCTCAAATGCAAAGCATCTGATATTAACCCGATTTTGGAACGATAAATTTCGAAAATTCGATGTTAATTTTGCCGATCGTGTTATTAACACAGTTTTGTCGGCTGACGGTCTACTAACAACCGTTATCGAATCAAAATTCTACACCGCGTTTTGGACAAAAAAACGCTAAGCTAGACCGGTTTTTGATGAAAAATTTAGGCGTTTGTAAGCTGATGCGTTAAAACTAAACAAAATATTTAACTATCCTTGGCGTCTAATACACTTTGATTCTACAGAAGTAATGGCTCAATTATTTGAGGATTAGTCAGCTTATATAGACATTTAATTTTTCGCTTGTTTTGGATTTGGAGTATATTGTGGGGAATCCTACATACCGAGGAATTGTCAACAATATGACTGTGACTATATGTATACTGGAAGGTAGGCAAAGAAAAGAAAAAAAAGGCAAGGAGGAAGGAACGAAAGGTCTGTGCGATGTGAATGATGATATGCAAAAGGGATTAACAGACACATAGCCGGACGTAGAAAAATAAGCCAAATGACTCTGCGACACCTTTAAAAAGTTATGTAACACCAACTACATATAAGTGTTGAATTTCTAATATTAGGGATGGAAATCACCGATAAGTAAAAGTGATTTTATCTCTTTCTTCCTCTTCAGTCGTAGCACGTATGCTGCTTAACAAAGGGCTCCTAAGATTATTTCCTTGAAAGCCGCCTGTATCTGATGCTTTATTGCAACCTTAGGTCGTCTGTCCAAGATGTTCATCTACTCTATAAGTGTTAAACTACAAAAATATTGAAATCGCTCGTCTATTTTACAAAGCAATTTCCAGCACGATTCTTGAGTAATGCCTCAGCTACGTGAAAATATTGCTCAATGCGTACGTATCGCGTTTCGACGCATGCATTTCGACTCAGTGTCACTGGCCAGATGAAAGCTGCCAACCTAATAATAATTAATTTAGGCAAAATGGCCGTGAATGACTGGGCAGTGTTGCCACCCTAATAATTGATTTGGATTAAATAGCCATTAGTGTCAAAGCGTAGTACCAACGTAACGTAACCATAATACCTATAATTTACAAAATGGCCGTCAGTAGTTTTGCCAACGTAATAATAGTGACGATTTAAAAGAATTGCCGTTGCAAAAATACAATAAAGTGTCATTGCTGAATATTTAAGATTCATCGACATGTGAATTAGCTATTGGGGTCATTGGATCAATTTCTTAACGCTAATATTTGATATTACAATGTTTGAAGTTTATACGTTTTTGTGTCATTTGTTGTAATTATATGTAAGTATAATTACTTGCTTGAAGCGTCAAGGTGTTTCATAACATTTTTTGTAATATCAAAGTATTGTTATAATTAAATGTATTATTTTTAATGTAATATTATGGTACGAGAGATAGTCTAGTTAAATCTTCTATGGCGCAATTAGTTAAGACAACTGTGAAAGGACAGGTCTCGGGTTCTATTCCCGTACTGAGATAAATGTTTTTAAGATTCACATGTATTATGTATTATATTTGGATCTAAGTGTGATCCGAACGATAGTCTCTATTCGTTTCTGGTACCTACGATATAATACTTGTATCCTAAAGTGGGTGGGTCTTTGCCTGTTGGGTGTATTTATAAAAACATATTTTCTCGCTAATAATGGGAATAGCGTAAGAAACCCTTTAATACACTCAAGGCTTGCCGAATTAAACTAACTCCCAATCGTAGAGGAGACTCGCGCTTTGCATAGCGTATACTCGTAGATATTGATACTTTATCTAAAGAACCATAATCATCATTTGAAACACAATTTGCATAACTGTTAACAGTTAGACCGAAAATATTGCTCAATAAAAGAAATAGACAACGTTATTTTAATTAGCTAGCAATTACTTAACTCAAGGTTAGCGCGGGTTAAGTAACTGGTGCGTGAGAGAATTTTCAACCATTCAAGTGTATGGATTTTGGGGTTTTGGGCTTAGATAACAGCCGTGCTTTATAAAGATACTTCAAATGGAAATAAACAGGATTGGTACATATACTATACATAATCGTCACGCCTGTATCCCATAGGGGTAGGCAGAGACTATGGATCGCCACTTTGCTCGATCCTGACATATAACTTTCGCTTCATCTACTTTCATCAATCTTTTCATGCATTCTCGTCGATTCAGGGTACTTTTGACCTGACTCTTGTTGAGGATATCACCGATTTGGATGTAGTAGGTACGGTGAGGTCGACCCCTACCGACTCTCCCATCCACACTCGCCTTGTATATTTCACAGGATTGGTGAAATAGCAAAAAGGTTTTTTATTATCCCAAATGATGAGGTCTTTTGCCTAATGGTAAACGTTATGGTTGCCCACATATTAAATATACTGCATTGATTGCACAGTATTCGTCATCCAAAATACCAGGTGCTGCCTCCAGTAACCTTTTTGGCGCTAAGAAACTCTGCCAATATGTGGTTGATAATTGATTTGTGCTAATATGTTATTTCCAACTCTTCCTAATAATTTAACTTTGTGATTGATTTCGTTGCGGGTTAAAGACAAGTTAGACATTCCTGGAGACTAGCTGAGCTTCAATGCTCATGTGTCATTAAAATGCGTGCCACTGTTGATCCTGTGACACAGAAGTTGCAGGGGCGGGTGTGAGGGCGGAACAGTCTCCTAAAATGTTGTTGATAATTCGGTTTATTCATCAATCGTAGCACATTGTTATAGTAGACAATCCAGTAGTGAGGCACAAAAGTAATAAATTTAAATAAATATTGGCCATTTTCCTAATAACGTTTATCTATATAGAGACCTTCAGGAGAGATTCCATACGATTGATATTCATACCTCGTAGTTCCACGCCACAAACAGACAGAACAATGCGTTTTAAAATCACTTGAGTAGTTCATAAGCCAAGTTCAATCGAGAGGCCCGGTCAACACTGTTGTTTCGTAATGTTGCGTATGTTGTGGTCATTATATGAAGCCTAGTAAGAAGCCTACGCCTTTGAATTTAAGGAGTCATGTGTATCCTAGACAAAGCCAATTTAACGATGAAGGAAAACATCGTGACCAGCATTCCATGAATTTCCACAAAAATCTATGGTACGTAAAGTCCGTCAACCCTCAGTTGGCCAGCGTAATAGACTGTCCAAACCTTTTCAATCGAGTTCTCGACTTAGAGAGAGATAGAGAGAGAAAGCCACGCCCTGCAGTGGACCCTATATACGCTGAATTATATTTATCTCTCTCCAGACCAGACTTTCACTGCTAAACATAGGTCCCTCAAGGATTTCCATAGAGATCTTTTATTTGGATTATAGGTTCAAAAGCCAAGTTCAATCGATCGTGCAGTCCAGTCACAACGCTGCCCTTATTTCGTAACGTTGCGTATGTTATGGTCATTTGGCAAGCGCCATACTGCGGTGGCATACTAAATAGTATGGTTTGATAGGAATATTAATCGATCCTTTGGAAATTGTACGACGGTAATTGTTTGTAACTTTAGTAAGACGTCAGATAGTAATATTCCCTATTAGCTTATTGGAATGTGGAAAATTAAACTTGAAATGCGGTGAAAAATATATCGCACTTTTTAATTGGTTCAAAAGATGAAACTAATACTTCGACTGCTTCTTTTAATACCAAAATCAAACCCTAAGGAGAAACAGGGAGAAGTAAATTTTTAGGAGCAAAAATGACATGGTTCCGGTCTGTCTTATTTAATATGGTTAAAGTAGAACGAAGACCGGTGTCCTAAAATATTGCGGCGATAAAATAGACCCGGTTTACTGTAATAGTGGACACATTGCGGTGCCCCTCGTATAAGCACAAATAGAGGACGATAAAATCTAATTTAACATGATTAAGGTTATTCAGTTAGTTAACATCAAGCATTAGGCTGCGTGTCCATCAGAGATATGTACATTCTACTGTAATACACAATGACCCCACACTAGGATACAAGTGTCGTGGGTATCAGAAGCTACGACATACTGCACATATAACAGCCTCCATAGCGCAGTTGGTTAGACGTCAGGCCGCTTCATTCCCCGCACCGAGACAATTATTTTGTGATCCACAAGTATTGAGTCTGGGTGTTTATGAGACCGAAAAGTCTCGTAGTTAATACACTCTTAAAGGTATGGTCAGCACTACGTGTGTGACTGTTGGGTGTATTTATTTATTGTCCCTTTTTCACCAGAACTGAGTGAGACTAAAATTAACTGGGTCTATTGGCGGATGGTTTTCTCACAAACTACTCATCTGCCTCGACTTGGGCTACTCAGCCTTACCTAATGACTGACTCCAAACACGTATTACGAGTAATGAAGTTGCAAAGCCGTACGGTACTCACAATGGGTTTACCGCTACAAATAATCTAGGACTGACGTCGCCCGGTAGGGTTTATAACCTTGCTAATGTTGCTTGTTAACTAATAATAGCAGGAAATTAAACTATGTTTTATAGAAGGGAAAGATAAATGTTTAAGTTGTACACTTATTTTTATACTTTTGATTTGATTTAAGTATTTATATTTTTAAGAATGACAGTAGGAATTATCGAAAAATGTTAATAAATCATGTAACAAATTATAACACTCGCCAAAACTTCCAAATTTCCTACGTTATGTTCTAGAATCAGCCTACTAATATCGAGCTTCCATGCCGACATAATTGTAACAATCAATTCGCAAACCAATCCAAGATCCATAATTCACAACTACCAAAAACAAAATTACACATTTCAAATACTTTTTTTTTTAAATACATTTTCTTTTGTTCCAGTCTCAACAATGACATAACAGCCCTTCAAGATGGCGTTACGTTTGAAAAAGGACATTAAGAAGGCGTCGTATTACGTGTGGTTCCTGGGCGCGCAGGAGTCACGAGGGCTGCGCGGCGAGGAGTTCGCCCTTCCAGCTATCAGGCTTCTGGAGGAACGGGCTCGGGATTTGGAACCTTTTAAGGTTACCCTACAGGTAATTTGACTAATTGATTATTATATTATAGTTTCCATTCGATTTTGTTGCGAGACATGTTACATTCCCGAAGTTTCAAGATACGGCTCTTATTGCAGCGTTTTTAATGCAGTGACGGTTAAGTGCTTTGTTTAATTTCGTATGTTTTCAAAATTCAGGCATAATTGTACGATAATATCGACTTTTTACCTCACTAGCAGCAGGCTCAACTGTTTGTACTAAGTACCTACATGCAATGAAACATCTGTCACAACCAGTAAAACACGTGAAAATGGCAAAATTGGTGCGTTCCATTGCACGCAAAATATTAGTAAACGTCAAAAATTAATGTCCAGATTTTATTAACTCCCGGATTACATAAAGTATTTTATGTTGAAACTTTACAATGAATGAAATAGAAGTACGCTTATAGCGGTTTTATTTTTTAAATAACAGATTTCTAATTTGATTTAAAAATTTACATCTTAATAAGGTAATTTATACGACGATGCTATCAAAATTACCGAACTTTCGGTCTCAAACAGACCGCTTATCAACTGTTTTAGTGAAGTACTTATCGTAATACTTAGCTTGATATTCTGAGGAATAATTGAAACGGCTTAAGAAGATAGGTAGTAAATTTATATTAAAAGGCGATAACTATTTTAAACTGCAGGTTAAATGTTCAAATGGAATTACATGATTTATGGATTGGATTAATTCGAATTCCATTGATTGATTTAGTGAGGTGGGTGGGCTGTGAATTGTTACGACTTGGGTTCCAAGCTAGGTTCAGCAATCCACTTTACTTATTAATTTGAAAAATCTAATGTAACAATTTACATTTCAAGACAACTCTTCGGTTAGAAATTATTCCCAACTTGATAAAATCAGGAGAAAGCCTACCAATCAACCCTAATAGACAGGGTTGAAGTCAGACAGGCGGTCATAAAACTCTAGACTTTTGTGTTAGATTTAAATATCACTTCAATCAATAACACAGCTGCAACGCTATAATAAAGTATTTGAGTATGATCGACATAATAATTTATTTTGCGTACAAATACAATACCATAAAAAAAATAATTTCTGTTAAAACAGTATTGAAGTAGCTTGAAAACTAAGGCAAATAATAATGTTTTAAAAGAGAATAGGAGCATAGTGGGGACATCTTACTGTCTCTTTCACACGCGCGCACTGTAATGTATATTAAGACTAGTGACGTCACTAGTTTTGTTTTGCATCTGTTTTCTTTTACCCCCACTGCAAGTTTGAAACGTTTCTAACTTGTTTAGTTCTGAATGGATTTACAAAATCTTTTGTATGCTAGTTTTTATAAATACCTTTTGACAAATAGAATAAAAAATGGAGTCAAATACCCTTTTATATCGATACAAACATTTATTTTCCTTCAAACTAGCATTGCGCCACACCAATTAACCAAACCAGCGAATTATCGGTTTTGGTGCATAAGTGTTACGAAAGGTCATTGAAAGTATGATGTGCTTCATGTAACTGTAATATTACATAAACATCGACTCCTTGTTATCTAACCGATATGTAGCAATATATAACCTACATACCTACATTACGTGTATTTATATATTCAGATTATATTTATCGCTTGCGATGTGAATGGAGAAGGCGCGTGTTTGAATCCTGCTTATAATAAAATTATCGATATCCCAGATATATCTTTATCATTGTTTTGTCTTCGTTCATTTTTAACCGACTTCAGAGGAGGTTATCAATTCGTAATTTTTTTTTTTTTATGTATGTTCACCGATTACTCTGAGATTTATAATTCGATTTACGTAATTCTTCTTTAGTTGGATGCAAAATAGCTGCCATTTGGTCCCATTAAAAGTTGGTGAAGACCTGATGAATATCTTGGGACTTGGAGAGTAGCACTCCTCGAAATTGAGCAGGTTTCCAATGGTTCTTTTTGCAACAGGTTCATCTAATAAAGAAAATCCAATAACAGATAAAATGACGATCGTGTCCAAATAGTCGAAGTTCTATTTGCAAAACTTTTTCGTGCCTTGCCAAACAAAATACATATGTAGTAGGTACTTAATAATAAATACACCCAACAGTCACATACATACTCCTGACCCCACACTAAGATCGAGTCTTGTGTCATGAGTATGAGAAACTACGAGAGACTTTTCGGTCTCACAAACACCCAGACCCGAAACAAATACCTGTGGATCACACAAACATTTGTTTCGGTGCGGGGATCCAACCCGCGGCCTTTCGTTTCACAGGCGGGTACTAACTGCGCCACGGAGGCTGTCACTAGAATTCCCATGAAATATAAATGAGAAAATCGGCTCGGCTATTGCCATACCTCTGTGTTAAAGAAAGCAGCATACACACGTGAAGTGACTATGGCCTCTGTCCTGTGAATCAAACTCGATTACAAAGAAATTTGTTCAGCAAGGAGCCTTTACCTTATTTGAATTTATTTTTATGATTTTCCCTCCCCAGGTATCCCACAAAGGGTTGAAGATCGTCCAGAATGTGACGGCGAAGGGCAAGCAGCAGACAATCAAGCACTTCATCCCCCACGGCAGCATTACTAGTGCGGTGGTTCAGGGGGATGTGGTAGCATGTGTTCTACTACTCTACAACCCCCTAACTGGGTGCCCGGTCCATGTGCATGCTTACAGGTAAGATGTAGGTGGATTTACTTACTGTACCTACCCAGACGACCTCTCACGTATGTGAGACCTACCAGTACCAGGTTTTGATTTATGCAGAAAATAACTGGATATTTTTCTGGGTGATTTTTATAATATATTTTTTTTATGACTATTGTAATTAGCTATGAAACTAGGCAAGAATTTAAAAACGTCAACTTTATGACCTACTATTTTGCAGTATTATTTAACGGCCGCACTCAGAGACATTTAATGTCAATTAAATCGTTCCTTAGTATATATTATCTTTGTAAAATCTACACTAAGTAATGATTTAATTGACATTAAATGTCTCTGAGTACGACAGTAAGAGTATCAACAATCGACATGATCGACATGATTTTTTCATATTTTTTTTATTATCTAATTAGCAGCGCTAATTAGGAATGTATATTACATTCAAGCTACGAAAATGTTACAGATTAAATAACATCAGTTATATAAGTTGTAAGAAAGTATATATTTTATAGTAAAGCATGACAAAATATACCCAAAATTAAGTTTTACCTCGTAACATCTGAGAGCCAAGGACAGAAACAACGGCGCGTTGCTTAACTCAGATTTCATTCATGAGGAAAATTCGTGAGTGAATGCTTAAGTTTCGCAAACTAAGGAGTGTTTCTTATATACATATACTTACCTTAAATGTATTGCCTCGCAATGATAAAGGCCCTCGCATATTTACCAGCATACTCCTGAACATAGATACATACACAAACTCACGCCTTTGTCCCCGAAAGGGGTAGGCAGAGGCGCCACGAGGACACCCACATTTCACCTTGTATGTTCCGTCCCACAATGTGATAGGGGTGAGCCTACAGCCATGTCGGGCACAATTTCCTGACTCCGGGCTGATAATGAATAGAAAAATCCAATATCACTTTGCTCGACCCGAGACTCGAACCCGAGGTCTCAGCTTTGTAACCGTACCGTAATACAACTACGCCATCGACGCATTATTATTTACTGGTATTATGAAAAATGCAATCTCAATGATAAATTCCAAAAGATGCTACACCGATTCACACAGGACTAGATAGACATTTGGCATTTAGACGTGACCTCTCGGAGAATGTCGTATTCTCGACAATATGAAGCGGAATCAACTGATTCAACGCGACCTACAAGCTTTACTAACTCGGAAGTTAGGAAACAAGGTTCTATGAATAATATGTATTAGCTAAGGGTATTATTTATGAAATTTAACACAGATTCGCACTGTAAAATGTGATGGCTACAATTTAAAAATATTTGAATATGCAACAAATGTTAGGTTGAAGTAAATTGATTGCTTATGTATGTAAGTAACAAAATATAGTATAAGTATTTATATATTATATTCTTGGATATTTATTTATTTAGATATTTATTTATGTGTTTATAAGTCATATATATATTAACTCATAGTAACTCATAAAGTCATATATATATTAATTTAACTTTATATCTACACTCTCTTTCTCTTTCTCTTAAATCCATCCTATGGTTGTCTGTAAGACATTGCCTAGAGCGATAAGACCGCCACTTGTACTTTTATTTTTTTGTTATTTCTGTATATTGTGTTTCATTGTTGTGTACAATAAAGACTAAATAAATAAATATATTATATACTGTACGATCGCATTTTATAAGTCAATTCGTTTTAACTAAGTTAAATACATCAATAATTCTTGATGTTATTTGTACCAATATGGTAAAGCCATCCCCATCTATCTTTCTAAAACTGTACTGTAAAAATTAATTAAACAACTGTTTACAAATTATTAAAACATTAAAAGGATGCCTTTAAATATCAATCAAAGCAATATTTACGAAAGCTGATAATCGGAAATTAGCGAATATTTGCGCAACATTGGAAACAACAAATTATGGTATAACTTACGACAGAGGATGCGCTATCCGCTTCTCGGCTGTTGTAATGCTAAATGTCAGGTGAATACCTTTGTATTATAAATCAGAGGTTCTCAAAGTGGATCCTTCTTTTACAATCTTGGGATGAAACCTTATATTACTAACACTAACAGCTATTGTACTGTATCAGCCCATATACGTCCTCAAGCAAGACACGAGCCTCCGCTACAATAGAGAGTACGATTGGGAAGGCTATTACATTACTAATAAATGGAAACAAATACTGAACCTAAATGATATTTAATTTTTTATAGATTTAATAAATTATTTTCATTTTTTATACATATTTTGTCAGCCTACGAGTATAATAGTGTAAGAAACGGTGAATGTCGACAGTCACGGAAAATCTTGTTAAGATCTCTATATTATACAGATTTCCTCACGATGTTTTCCTTGTTAAAGTGTGTGGTAATTGACTACCAATTATACACATGGCTGAAAAATCTGAGGTGTGTCCTGGTATTCGAAAACGCGACCCCCTTCTCGACAGCCGCGTCCAGTCGTTTACCAAGAGGCCACAACTACTTTAACATCATATATTAACTAACGCTAAATCGGAACTACTTGTAAGATTGAAATTTAACAAAATTACCGCGTAATTCGGGTAGCTTATTTTGAGTCTAAAAGGGGTAACTATACCACTATAATCCTATAATCCCACAGCTGGGCTCAGGACTTCACTCCAAGAGCTCGATTGAGAGGGGTCCGTGGAGCAAACATTGAGAAACCGTGGTATAAAGCGACCATGGTAACATCACAGAATGTAAATACTTCTCTAGGAATGCGGTCGTCGGAATTACTGGTTGTATGAATATTAAATACTGGTGCCTCTTTGGTATAAACATCGGCGGTGGTATTTTATTTTATTCAATATTTTATACGCTTGGATCGATAAGCGGGTAGACAAAGACACAAATCTCCCTAAGTTAAGGTAGAGTTCCATCCATATTCCGGACATATATCAATGAGAATGTGCATCAAAACTTATACTGGTGGTAAGTTTCTCATATGTGAGAGGCCGTCTGGGGTAGGTACCACCGCAATATCTACGAATATTTCTCCTGCCAAACAGCAGTGTAAATGCACTGTTGTGTTCCGGTTTGAAGGCCATTGTAGCCAGAGTAACTACTGGACATATTGAGACTTAATATCATATGTCACAGGATGGCGAGCGCAGTGGAATGCCAAGCATTGATTTGTAATTCATGGTCTTTTTTGGTTTGCTACCATCCATGAGCGGTCATATCGCTTACCACCAGGCAAATGGCATGCTCGTCTTAAAATCATAAAACTGAATTTGTGAAATAATCGAGTTGTTTATAAGCAGCAGTTTAGTATAGTTGAGTAAATCGCATCATGCACGCGTTTCAATAGAAATTCGTTCCGACCCACGGCTATTATTACAATGCGTTTGTTATTCCGCGTATGTTGTAGTGAAGTGTCGTGTTTGTAAAGATCTTATGCTTATTAAGGAATGTTACGATGGTTTGGTCATGTAGAGAGGATGGATGAAAGGAGACTAACCAAGCATATATACAAGGCGAGTGTGGATGGGAGTTGGTAGGGGTCGACCTCACCGTACCTACTACATCCAAATCGGTGATACCCTCAACAAGAGTCAGGTCAAAAGTACCCTGAACCGACGAGAATGTAAGAGGAGATTGATGAAAGTGGATGAAGCGAAAGTAATATATCAGGATCGAGCAAAGTGGCGATCCATAGTCTCTGCCTACCCCTATGGGATATAGGCGTGACGATTATGTATGTGTGTGTTATGCTTATTAGTATAGTTGTTAGAATGATGATTTCATTGATTTTACAGTTCATTTGATTTGACATATTTTATGGTAGAGACTAAAGGGTTATATACGCGGACTATATCACATTTATAAAATAAATAACTACTTAACAGTCACATAGATAGTCCTGAACCCGCACTAAGATCGAGTCTTTTGTCGTGGGTGTCAGAAACTACGAGAGACTTTTTGTCAAACAAATACCTGTGGATCACAATATTAGGCCCAAAACTTCATAAAAATTATACCTTTATATTTTTATTATAAATAATTGCGCATAACACGTCACGGCTGGGCCAATGTTGACATATCACGATTACCCGCGTCCATAGACAACGTGTGTTGCCAACATCGTGACAAAACCTCCTTGGTAGTACGGCCACGTTGTCTATGCTAAACAGCTTTTTATTTGCGTACGTGATGCTATTTACTACAAAATCATTGTAGTCTTTTGTGCTAATATAGGAATAAATAAATATATAAGTAGCATAAAGTCACGAATATAGAAAAGTGTTTAGTATCTGAAATTATTTGAGACTGCAAGAAACGGATTCCTTGTTTACTAATTTCTGCCTTCCAAGAACGAATTAGCAAACTATTTCAAAGCCAGCATCTAATACGCAGGCCGTTTTGCGAATATACCACAATCAAATTAGTCTAATTCAAAGCATTAATCATCAGACTTTGCAAACGAAAACATATATATTTTCAATGAAAATCGCAATTAGTTAATTTAAAACTCATCCGACACCGATTAATCGTTCATCGCCACTTCCAGAATTTAAAAAAAAACTATATTTGCTATTAAAAAACTGGGATCTAAACCTGGACAAATTCAGCACCAGCTATATCTGCTACAGTGTAATAAACAGCTTGAGCTAAAAAAGTGTTCTGGTTATATTGCCACATGCGGATCAAGGAAACATCCTGCTGATTCAAATCTGGCCAGTCTTGTTCTTGAAACCTAATAGCTGCTAAAGACGGGGTGTATTATTGAGTGTTCGACATGGTTGTGTGCTACTTATTTAGGGTTCTTTTGCTATGGTGAGAGACGTTCATCTTTCGCCTGCTGATCAGTCTGTGTATGTATTTGACAGCCTCCGTGGCGCAGTTGGTTAGACGCCGGCTGTGAAACGAGAGGCCTCGGGTTGGATATCCGCACCGAAACAAATGTTTGTGAGACCGAAAAGTCTCGTAGTTTCTGATACCCACGACACAAGACTTGATCTTAGTGTGGGGTCAGAACTATGTATGTGACTGTTGGGTGTATTTATTATTTATTATTATTATTTATGATATCCGTTTTGCGAAGTCCGGCATAATTTTATCCACCGACAAATTGTTTTTTGTCGTGCCAGTATCAAAAGACTATACTTTTCTGAGACTATGTATTATTGTTGAATGAAAAATATACAGCTCAATGGGTCGATAGTCATTTTTTTTAAATACATTCGGATTTGTTAATAAATGTCGATCGTATTTACGAATCGCCTCCCTAATGCAAGAGAGGGCATTAACCTAGACCGAGCCACGCTTATATCCCTTAACGAGAACGAGATAAACCCCTGTTTATGCACTGCTGAATTCATTATACGCTACAAAGTGCTCAGGAATATAAACATTATGAAACAAGTTGTAGATGTAACTAGATATTTTAAGGGCCAATTGCACAAACTAACTTTGTCGATAACTTTGACTTTGAAAACGTCAATCGCATACATTAGCGATGTTATATGTACTAATGTGTTGCGATGACATTATCTAAATTCAAGTTATCGACAAACTTAGTTTGTGCAACTGAGCCTCAGTCGGCCATCAAACTCTAGGTCGATTAATCCGGGGCTAAACAGCAAATGTATTAAATAGATAAAGAAAGAAAACATCTTGAGGACAGCATAATCTGTGACCTCTGTGTACACTTTTTATACCGGAAAGATATTTAGCGAGAGTTTCATTCCAGAAGAACTATTCACGCAAGCGAAGCCGCAAGCAATTCTAATGCAATATAAAAATAAATACACCTAACGGTCATACATAGCCCTAATCCCACATAAAAATCCAAGTATCAGGTATCAGAAGCTAGGTACCAAAATCATTTCTTACAACCGCCTCCGAAATTATGGATCACAAACACTCGGGGTTCGAACCCACTGCCGTCTCACTAACAGCGCGTGTTAAGTATCAAGAAAAAGCGTTATAACCTCCACACATACCGATCTGGAACGCGATGTAAGTCACTATTGACCTCGATGCTGGTCCGGTTCGCCTCGCCATTCCTGGTCTGATATCCTCGTGTTTTTACAGGATCCACCTTAGATAGCTCGTTCAGGGCTGGGTTAATGCTCATTAGCTTTTATTTAGGTGTTTTTTTTTATTTATTCAACATACTACTAAACGTTACACCCAATACAGTAGAGTATGAAATTATATTACATTATAATACTACAACTAATTACATTATTTAACACTATTACTATGATTATTATTCTATATCTATATCTATATCAGCCCATATACGTCCCACTGCAGGGCACGGGCCTACTCTACAATCAAGGGAATCGATTGAGAGTGGTTAGGCCATATAGCCACGCTGGCCTAGTGCGGGTTGGCGGACTTACATACCGTAGACATTGTTTCAATTATTTTACTATTATTATTTATTTAATATGATTGTGTGAGAGGTATTTGGTAGGTGCAATTCTGTACAAATATTATGAAGGGCAAGAGACCATTTTAGTATCTTAAGCTGGCCTGTGTAATTGCTTCATCACTGCGGAATGATTATAGGAATATGCGGGACTGCAAAGTATTTCATATACCGAAAAATATAACTTTGCTAGTACTTTTGGTTCGATCCGCCATGGCAGTGACCTGTGAACGCCATGTGAAGAGACCAAGGACATTAAGCATAGGGGCATATAGAAAGAGCAGTATAATTATTGAAAAACGCATAAAATCATTTGTTCTGTAATATTTGCTACTATGTGAGTTTAAATCCGCTAACCTTTCTTTTCATAAATATCACAGTAATAATAATAACGCAGTAATTTAGGTAGCGATAAGGCCGCCAATTGTAACCATGACATTAGCTTTAAGTGATTTACTGTTCTGTGTTATTCTCTTTTATTGTGGTATACAATAAAGTGTGTAAATAAATAAATAAATAATTTACAAAACTTCACCAGATTCGAATTTATTAAAAATAAAACTATTCCAATCAAAATATATTTTAAGATGTCATTTATTTACCGTTCCGTAGCTTTCTAATGAATACGCGTTTTCTAGTTCATAGGTGAACACGATGACCCCCGCACAAAAACATACAAACCGAATAACTTGTCGCATGCGATAGAAAATCACTCGATGTCACGTCAATACATCCTTTCACTAGAGCCATATCGACTATCGATTAACACAATCGATCATTTGAAATAAATTGCGACAGACACGGAAAAATCGTCATGAAAATGGGCCACACTATTTAGCAAGTATGCAAACCTTTTTAAGTGCATATAAGGCTTTTCAAATGTATATTTTTTAATTATGAGCTTTCGGACTTTGCAATAAAGATAATATGAAGAAGCGAATTTGACAAGTTTCTTGTGGATTGCCCTCAAATAGTGAAAATTCTTAAATTCTGTAAAATCAGTGATAGGTGGTCAACATTGGGACACAAGTGACCAATAATAATATTAATATACGAGTCCATTTATTACTCTATGCAAAGCATTCGAATTTCAAAACAAGCTTCACCGGAACTGTCAAATTGACAGTTAAATGCACAGATAAAAAATTGTGAAAAAATACTTTCACCGTTTGTCGCGTGCCAGTTTCGTGTACATAAAAATATTATCGGTAATGAACGGTCGGCTAAGCTATTGAATGGTTCGTTAATAAGCCGTGAAGTGGAAATTAAAATTCTTTATGGTTGTTGATTCTTTTCCAGTACACCATTACGTTTGACGGCCGTTTTCAACTGTCAAATATATGAAAATATTGTTTTGAATAAAAATATTTAAATGATTCAAAATATTATGTTTGTTAAAGATGTTATGATGTATTAAAAAAGTATTTATTTTTTAAATGTTTCGCCAAGTACACTTTCTTTATTTGATCACAAAATACGAAACTTAATATGCTTTGGTTTATATGGTTTCCTTGAGTTGAATGCCTAATTCAGGCCATTTATACGTATGAAAAAGAAATATACAGAATTAACTACCGATTTTTTTTGGAACCTGATATATACCGAAGTTGTGTGCAATTACGTCAGGAGAACAACTCCATGCGTTGATTCAATTAAACTATAATATACTTAGGTCACCATACTACACAGAACACGATCCACCACACACATTTTTAATAATCTTCCCAAAAAAAAGTCAAAATGAAATCGAAGCCGGCACGGCACAGAAACACGCAAACACAGCAAATTCCAAGAGATTTACATTACAAGTTTCTTTTCGTTCTCTTATTTAATAAAAGTAACGGTCCCTGTTTACGCCGACCATTGGACATCTCCGGAAATGACGTTGTCATTTGTTTTTATACTACGATCAAAATACGCCTCCCTAACTAATTTCCAGATCGATGGTGAAATGCTCGCATCAATTTTATAAAACGGAATATCCATTCTGTACATTATACAGGGTATATTAATTATCAAGACTGCGACCGAAAACGAAGCCAGGTGGTATCTAGTATTAGTGAAAAACGTTTGGAAAAAACGGTAGTTGCGGAGTGCGTGGTGGCCTGTTGGTACCGGACCAGACGCGGCTACCTGCATGCTCACGGTAGTCGCGGGTTCAAATCCCAGGGCACACCTCTGACTTTTAAAGTGCGTGGTGATAGTCAATCACCACGCACTTAACGGTGAAGGAAAACATCGTGAGGAAACCTGCATACCGTAGCGATTTTAAAGAATTTCTACGGTATGTAAGTCCGCCAACCCGCACTAGGCCAGCGTGGTGGACTATATGGCCTAACCACTCTCAATCGATTCTCTCGATTGTAGAGTAGGCCCGTGCAGTGGGACGTATAGGGGTTGATACAAAAAAAAAGTGGAACAAAACTAAGTATTAATGAACATTCCGCGTTGTTATTTAGTCAGTGTTCATAATAATTTACGACCTAGTTTGACATTCGCTATCAAATACCATATTAAGATGCAAAATGAGTCACACAAACAGGATTTTGATAGTATTAAGATTATTAGACTAGGTTATTTATTGAAAAGCCCCTTTGGTCTAGACAGCTGTGTGATATACCTGTAACGTAAGATCGCACGTTCGATTCCTAGAACATGCAATCTTTAGGTATTGGATATTGAAAAAAAAAAAGGTGACGTGAAATGAGTAACAGATTGAAAATCATAAAGTCTTTTTTGTTACTTTTTAGGAGAATATTTACTGGCCATCCCGATATAGATTAAAGGTTCATGACTCAAATACAAAAAATCATTTCAGAAATTAAATTTATTTGAGTGAAACCTTTGAATGTACCAAAAAATAAACACAGATTATACCTGACGTTTCTGTTTATTATATAGATAAATCACAAAACCATCGGTATGCAGCCCAAAATCGAACCTGCGACCTCCATCCAATCAACCAATAAGCCTCTAATAATAAAATATCATAAAATTTTAATAAGCGCATATTCTGGTTTATCTAATGACCCGCTAGTCACCTTGACATTAAAATGCCAGCATTCCATCGTTAACCTATAGTTTCGTGTTTATACCAGATGAGAATCCTATTGTCGCTCTTATACTTTTTTGTATACTTGACGACTTGGCGGGGTACCTGTCACACCGTCATTTGTTAATTATTTTACGAATAGCAACAATATTCGCGCGAGATAGAATTAAAAATAAAGTGACTGGTTTTAAATGTGTGTTGGTGAAGAATATAACTTCAACTGTGTAGTCTGTGGTATGATTTTATTTCTATTAATCTAATAATTAACCTTCGTGTGTGGACTGTCTATCTTTTTAAAGTAAAATAAGCGATCTGGGAGAAAATATCGAACAACAAATAAATACACCCAACAGTCACATACATAGTCCCGACCCCACATTAAGATCGAGTCTTGTGTCGTGGTTATCAGGAACTACGAGAGACTTTTCGGTCTCACAAACACCCAGACCCGAAACAAATACTTGTGGTTCTACAAACGTTTGTCTCGGTGCGGGGATCGAACCCGCGGCCTTTCGTTTCACAGGCGGCGTCTAACCAACTGCGCTACGGAGGCTGTCAATAAGGTTATATTATAATTGATAAGTGTACGATTAAAATCCGGAACTTAACAGTTAAAAGTCTAAGTCTGTTATAAAATGAACAAAAACTAAAATAAACCACAATTCAAATCACATTTATGAGACGCCCGATTCCCAAGTCTTAAACCTGTAGGCCAAGTCACGTAATTAAATAAGTTCAGTTGCAGTGCAGTTGCAGTTAAGTTTCGATCAAAACAGCCCGTTTTGTATTCTCGTAATTTAGAATAACCGCTGTCAGATACGCTCGCGTCACGTGATCGCTTTAGCGTATTCTACGGCTGCGCGTTTTATACATGTGTTAGAGTTGTATAACACAAAATACAAATAAAATATAATAATAATACATATTTATTCTATATGCCAATATAATTTATTATATATCTTTCATAAACACAAATATATTCAAAGATTGCTATACTTTAATTGATATACTTATAATAACATTATAATCATTAATTCACTATATTAACTATTAAAATTAGTAAAACAAATATAATTACTAACGCAATATAAACCAACAATTATACTCATCTTGTTAATGGTACTCAGAGCCAGATTTACACTGACAGGGGGCAGAGTAATGTCCTGCTCCACGACTCGAACAACACTATCTCACTTCAAGCAATGCTGGTCTATTTATACCAAATCGTGAACAACCCCACTCTGCCCCACTTCTGACTACCCACATCAATTTGTATTTTATTGTACTTGTTTTCAAATTAAATTGATGTTTACACATTCCATAAAATGTACTCATCTTATAATCTAAGTAATTAATGTATATCTTTTAATCAGCAACATCTCACACGGCCATTCTGACGGTTACTTCGCTCTCGAAGTAATGCTATTCACTGTTTCCATTAATTTATTCTTCGGCAGAATCTTCATTTAGATTTGTAGGTCAATCAATGTATTACTTCATTGGTCACTTTTTCATGGTGTTGATCTCCCTTCGGACCAACATGCTCAACATCTCACACGGTTCTCATAAAACCATCACGCTTAAGATCGCACAATCTCCCCTGCACCTGTCGTGATTAGGCCTACTATGTGCTGGTCATAGTATCTAACCCTTTCACCAGGCCAGTATACCCAGCATCTCATAATCCATTTCTTCATTATTCACCATTTGTCATGACATTTCTCAGGTTGGGCTGTCGTGTTCAGTCCCACCACGTGCTGCCTCGTGGTGTCCAGACATCACACCAGGCCACCTTTGCAGCAAGCATCTCATAATCCATTTCTTTATCATTGATCATTTCTCAGGTTGGGCTGTCGTGTTCAGTCCCACCACGTGCTGCCTCGTGGTGTCCAGACATCACACCAGGCCACCTTTGCAGCAAGCATCTCATAATCCATTTCTTTATCATTGATCATTTCTCTTGGCCATTTCTCAGGTTGGGCTGTCGTGTTCAGTCCCACCACGTGCTGCCTCGTGGTGTCCAGACATCACACCAGGCCACCTTTGCAGCAAATACTCACACATACATACACACACACACACACACACACACACACATCAGTGAACTTACCGCATCCATTCCAATCTCTAAACTAAACTTCATACCTTGTTCTGCTGTGCTGTTTTCATATTTTCATTCACTAAACCACCTTTAAAGTTTTTTTTTTTTTTCTTTAGCGATTACCACATTTTGTAGTCGTCCTTTTAGTCGGTATTTGTCATTCTCCAAATTTTTTATTATTTCATAGGGTCAATTGTAGTCGATATAACGAGTTCGGCCATTCTGCCTCTTTGGTACATGTGGTCGTCATCATATTAATGTATCGTTCCACTAGGCCGTTGCTATGCAGTGATTCCGCTTATTAATTATTTTTTTCTTGCTTTTCACGATCGAGTCTTTGTTTCACACTATCTGGAACAACAAAAATAAAATATGTAAGGCATTTGCAAACTAAGTGGATAGAGATCCCTTGTTTAACGCATCATATTTTTTTTTTTTTTTCATCAAATTTTTCTTCTTTTTTTATTTTACTCTCATTTTCACATCTGCTTCTGGAGATTTTTGGTTAATACCAGGGTGGTTCCAACCAACTGCCTTCCTGGAATAGTGTAGCAACAGTCGCTTCATTATTCCAACCGATTTTATTTTTAAGGAAGTCTTCTCCAAATCGATTTTGTCTAGACTGAACTCCAGTAATGCAATGTCCTTATTTCTTGACCAAGAACTGCTGACAGGGTCTGTAATTTTTGTGTGTAGTTCCTTCAGAACGGTGTCGGCCATCCTCTAAAACAATAATATTTAGTATTATAAATAATGGATACGGATGTCTTCCAAGACATCCAAGTTCGAACTTCCAGGGCACACAGTCACCGCTGATAGCTCTTGGTTACAATGAACTGCCTAGACAGGCAGACGAGTTGGTGCCTCACTTAATGGTTAACAGTCACCACGGCTCATAGACGTTTTCAAAGTCAAGGATATAGCTAAACTGATGCCATGTATATTGAATACAGGTTCAGGAATTCCGATTGCGTTGTTGAACAAAGAGCTTCCTTGATACTTGACAGGCTCTCCTTCCAACAAGGATATCTTATCACTGTATGACAGGAGCTAATTACGATTCACTGGTACGAAAGAAGAAAGAAAGTAGTTTATTATTATTTTAGTACGACATATGTTCTTCTGAAGGTTTTGGAAAACAGACGTATTCTAGACCAGGTCTTCCACTCAGAAGTAACCCTGTAGATATACCCATTAGATACAGGAATTCTATCATTGGAAACAGGTCTACATTAAAACTTCACACTAGGATCATTGATGATAGATGAACTACCGTTTTATGTGAACTAACTTCTGCTACCCTTATCAGGTATTCGGTCCATACTATAAGCAGATGTCTGACGCCATATTTGCTGGTATTTGCCCTCTGCATGAGGCCGCCTTGCCTCGCATCAGCCACAAATTTTCCGAGTCGTATTGCTATGTAAGTGTGTCAGCTGCCACTTGGCATATACCGCGAAGATACCTTGAGCCTCTTTGATGCTGCTAAATATGTAGCTGGTATATGACCTTGGTTTGATAATGTTTGGGCTTCATCAGTGACCAGTTACTGGTACCGTATATCTTGACTGTCTCATAGAAATCTTCTTTACTTCTACCAGAAGCAACTCTTTCTGGTTCAGGCCACTTTTAGCCTTCCATAAATGTCATCAATCCTTCTTGATTTCAATACAGTGTACTTTTTTTTTTTTATCTCCTTCATGTAGGTAGTCGTACGTCTTATTGTACTGTACTCGTTGCCAAAACCGGGAGGTATCCTTCAGTGCGGCAGTAAATAGTTTTAAAGGTACACCTTCTTGTCTCACATATTTTTTTTTTTTCAGAGCAACTAGATGAATCCAAATACTCGTGGTCAGACTTTGACGTTGCATTGTAAATATACCGGATGGATTTTTTTTTTTTTTTTTTAAATATGGGCACCAGGATCAATTTCAATCCACGCTCACTGCTCCTGCAACTATATAATTTCAAATTAATCATGTTAGTTCTGATCCCACTTCTGATGTTAGAGTTGTATAACACAAAATACAAATAAAATATAATAATAATACATATTTATTCTATATGCCAATATAATTTATTATATATCTTTCATAAATACAAATATATTCAAACATTGCTATACTTTAATTGATATACTTATAATAACATTATAATCATTAATTCACTATATTAACTATTAAAATTAGTAAAACAAATATAATTACTAACGCAATATAAACCAACAATTATACTCATCTTGTTAATGGTACTCAGAGCCAGATTTACACTGACAGGGGGCAGAGTAATGTCCTGCTCCACGACTCGAACAACACTATCTCACTTCAAGCAATGCTGGTCTATTTATACCAAATCGTGAACAACCCCACTCTGCCCCACTTCTGACTACCCACATCAATTTGTATTTTATTGTACTTGTTTTCAAATTAAATTGATGTTTACACATTCCATAAAATGTACTCATCTCACACATGCGTGATTCAGATCGCAACCTGATTGGTAAATTACCTATTCATTTGACGTCTCCAATGACAGTTTAGTCCCACCAACGTGCAGCACATGCGCAGTTTATGCATATCTTACGCGCAGCTAAACAATTAAAAGAATACCATTTTGACGTACGTACGATTAAGACGTAAACCTAATCGAAACTGCATCGAAACTTGATCGGCGCGTCAATAAATTACGTGAGTAGCCTACTGAGCACGATATAAATTTTTGCCGGCGCGACGACCCCATGAATTTTTTGCCCTATATCTTGTTCTTACCCCCTCTTGTGTATGTTACGCGTCGGTGTAATAGACGGCCAATGCATGCAACTGTTAATTAGCAAGCGTTGAATGCGTTAATAAATGTCGATTGAATGCAATTTCCTTGTACTGATGTCTCAGATGTTCAGTTAACATTCACATTGTTTTTACTAACAAAGCTATTAAAATGTTTTTACAAAAAAAAGGAATATTTGTTATAATTTTGTTTCATTCGTCATTGGAATTAAATGTAAAAATAAATAAAGAATTAAGATGAAGAAAAAAGGAGTAAAAATAAATGCATTATTATTTGTGCCTAATTTATTTATTAAAAAGATTTCGTGCAAGGAATACACACTAATCTTATATTTACATAAACTTTATTAGCAATTATTATATACCATTTGGATAATATAAAATCTAAATGATAACTACTGGATATAATGCGCAGTGGAATGCCAAGCATTGCTTTATATTCATGGTATTATTTGGTTTTGCTACTGTCCAAGAGCGGTCATATCGCTTACCACAAGCGAATGGCATGCTCGTCTCGCCATTCATCGCAATAAAAATATATATGTATTAGGTGAGAAATGAAATCAAATCTCTATATTATTTTCTGTTATCATTATTTGTCAAGTCTAAGTTAAGAATCTTGTAACTTTCAATATCTAGGAATTATGATTGTTTTTTAAATTCCCATTGTACCTATGTATGAGTGTTGCACATATTTATTTATTTATACATCGACACTGCCTCGGTGGCGTACTTGTACTACGGTACGACTACAAAGCTGAGGTCTCGGGTTCGAATCCCGAGTCGGGCAAAATGATATTGGGTTTTTCTATTTATTATCAGCCCGGTGTCAGGAATTTGTGTCCAATATGGCGATAGGCTCGCCCCCTATCACATTCGTGGACGGAACATACAATGTGAAATGTGGGTGCTCTGGTGGCGCCTCTGCCTACCCCTTCTGGGATAAAGGCGTGAGTTTATGAATGTAAGTTAAGCATCATGTAATTTCCGATATCCATGACTTATTATATTTTTTTAAATTCCGATTGTATGTAGAGTGTTGCACATATTCAGATATTTATACATCGACACAACGTGGGTATGACTAGAGCTAATTTGACAAACAATACCGGGTAACAGCAAATTACCAAACAATAAACCATAAACAAGTTATTCAAACGTAATGTAGAGCGTCGTTGTCTATTACCATAACCTAATGAATAAGTTTATGAGCTGTTGCGTAACGTATGATAAGTATGTACTTATACTTACGATACTTCAAATTGGGCTGCAATAGTTTTGAGATGAGATTAAGTAATTGTTTTATAATTAGCTTTGTGCGTGATATCACATTAGTAGCTAATATATTCTTTCAAAGGCGCGGATTCAAAATTAACATTGGATATATTGATTTTTCAATACTAAATTACGACACAACTCTTCATCTTTCCCCCTATCACCTAGACAATGTTATTTTTTATAAAAAACATACAAATTACACAAATTACGACCCAAAAGCAAACTAATTTCTAATGAAATTTTCCTACATACCAGCAACGTCGTGCGCGATCGTACTGCAATACATAGGTGAGGGGGTCAAGGCATCATTTTCATTGACAGGCGGGAGGGCGATATACGTTATTCCAGTGGACAACACCGACATCTGACGTCATTCATCCGCTTAATCTTATGAAACTATCCACTACCACCATGCCATGTATCATACCATGGTCGTGCTATGAACGTATCAGGCAAAACCAAAATTTATCTATGAAACACAGCCGACTGGTTCTATTATCGACCAGTCTCATACAAGAGTAGTTTTAAAAAAATATGTATAAAACGTTCATAACACGGTCATATTGTGCTTACATTGGGCATTAATAGATAAGTAAATACGCCCAACAGTCACATACATAGTCCTGACCCCACACTAAGATCGAGTCTAGTATCGCGGGTATCAGAAGCTATGAGAGACGTTTCGGTCTCACTTACACCCAACCCGAGACAAATACTTGTGGGCCTCACAAACATTTGTCTCGGTGCCGGAATCGAACTCGCGGCCTCTCGTTTCACAGCCAGCGTATAACCAACTGCGCCACGGAGGCTGTCAAAATAAAACCTAAAGAAAAAAAGAAAGAATGAAAGAAAACACATTTATTGTCACAGAATACGACATACTAACATAAATTAACATGCAAAAAATAAAGGGGAAAAATATATCTATATTGCGCGTCGCGTCTGTGACACTAAGGTGACCACTCAGCATAATGTTGCTCTGCGGCGCGAGCCACACTTCCTCACCGTCAAATTACGTCAAAAGAACTGTTGACGGTTAATATCGTGCGTAATAGTACGTGCTTCGTAGTCAACAGAATAGTTTGGCAATAAGCTATAATCTCACAATGTTTCGTGTCACAACAAAATGTTGACACGTACCAACGAGGCCTTTGATAGTTGAATATCGAGCCTTTGTTAGTTTTCAATAGATTATAATTAATTAACATGGACTTTTCCTATTTTTTCTATTTCAAAACGCGTCAGAAGAATTTTCCGCAAGCAACAAAATGAAATTTTTGTGCACATAAATCAATGTAGTATAAAAAATAATAGTATTAAAAATCTGTTATGTATTATAAAGTAATAATCGAACGTACGTGGCTTGCATTTGTTGTAAATGGGGACGGATGTCCACCCTGTTCGAACTTATGTTTCTTTAGAAAGAGAATTATTGAAAATATTTCGTAATTATATCAAATTCTATGTTTAAAGTAACTAGATTTTTTTTTATACAGATAAGTATTAAGGGTGAGTAATAAAAATAGTATAGTGTGTTGGAGTAACACCGTATTACAAAGGTGGAAGGGGTAAGAACTTAAAATCTTATAAAATATAGGTTCTTACCCATTTTATCCTTGTATTACGGTGTTACCCCAATGCACACTATATTGAACAAAAAAAAATTGCGATCAAGTTTTCAAGAACAAGTCAACATTCTTTTTATATTTAATATCTTTAGAACAAAATACGGTGTGTATTTTGTGTATGTTGTTTGGAAGTGTTATACCCAATTTAGACATCATGAATGGGCAGTCTCTTCTTAGGTACGTAATTAAAAAACCAGAAAGGTCATCAGATAAAAAAAACAATGATAGGAAAGTAGTAATAAAAAGCATTATAAAAGTAAAAATGCTTTTAGTACAATATTAATTATGTTTGTGAAACCAGGCCGCCACTTTCGCTCAAACTCTGGGTTTGTCTTTTTGTTTGCTCCCAACTATTCTTCCGTGGAAAATTTTGAGTATTTATTGTTCGTATAAAACATGACCTTATCTTTATAATGGTAGTTTGGAAATTAACGAAAAATGTGGGTTTCTTGAACAAATTGTTGTTAATAAAGCTTAGATATTGTACAGAGATCTATTTTACTATGTGAATTAAAAACATTTACTATACCATTTTATTGTTGAATTTTATCAGACATTCTAGAAGTTCTATCAATTCATCCAATTTGCAATAGAAACTGTGATTTTTCTAAAATTGAATGTAGATTATTCAATAAAATATTTAAAAAAAATCAATTTTATATTAATTTTTGCGGAACAAAATCATGTCGGCTGTTTACCCACCAACCAACAATTTTTTCACTTATAATATCGCGTGTATACATACCTTCAAATGTGTAATTTTTGTTTAAATGCCCAACTTTGCTACAGATGCGACTCGGACCACACCGCCGAAATGCTATACACGCACCTCCAAGCATTGATCGAGCGTCCCGAGAACCAGAAGAAGTTCGCCGACATAGAACGCAAGTTGCAAATGAGGGGGGCCCTTCCCTCCTCCAAGAAGCCTCCAGACTCTTCCCTGGGGAGCGAAGTATCCAGGGAATCTGACTCCGGGAGCAACGAGGAGAGATGTGTGGCGAATCTGTATGACAGCCTGGCGGCCGAGCTGAAACAAAAGTTGTCGACAGGTAAAAAAGGCTTAGGTCAGTCGAATTTTTCTGATTTTTTGTAGGTAGCTGCTTTGCAACGCACTGTAGTTTAGTTTGTATTTGTGCTTTGTAGTGTCCTGTTGTTGTTTGCTTGCTTACTGAAAAATATTAAGTTGTAAATGGTATTCAATATTTATTTTGGCATAAATGTCTTGAAAGACGAGAGATTGTTCTTTCGTCGTTGGGAACCTACTCTTTGGAACTGCATTGCATTTAATATAAGGTGATTTGTAGTCACTTTTTCGGGCCAGTAAAATAAATAATACTGCCTACTATAATCCTAATGATATTTCATTACCTGGTAAATATAAATATATTTATATAGTAGAAGATTTAGCTGGACTTTAGTTTATTTGGCCACGAGTTGAGGGGTGAAAGTGAACAAAGGTATTAGGGATTTGGTCCCTGATTACAACGTTAGCACTCTTATTAAAAGGCAATGCATAGTTTTCGAGAAATTAATAAAAATAGTTTCTAACCACAAATCACACTTTAGGTAAAACGGAACGTTATTATGGGCGATTGACAAACAAATCGATAATATTATGTCAAATCTATAGTCTGTGATTTGAAAATTTGTGAAAGAATGGTGAAACGGAACGTAAAAAATATATTTACGAGTTGCGATAAGTGTCAGTGTCATTTGTTTTGGTGTACCAACTTTGTGCGTAAAATAGGTCGACTTTGTCCCAAAACCGACTTGGGGCACCCCGACTTCACGTAGTCTTTTGGGTACCACCCCTAGAGTGTATATAAAAAGCCGGAGGCGCGGAGGGAGAGCAGCCCCCGCCCGCTGTAACGAAGGATAGGCAACCGTGCGAGCCGTAGCGGCTGAGGCTGGTCGCCGGAGGCGACCAGCAAGCCGAAGCTGCGGAGGTGAGCATGGGTGCCTATCCTTTGTTACGCAAGGGCGAAGGGGCTGCACTTCCCGCAGCGCCGGAGACGTTGCAGAAGTAAATTTGTTTTGACAACAAGTGTTTTGAGGTTAGGTTACATTAATTGGTTTTTCTCGGGAATGGTGCGTCACCTTTTCATGGGAGTGGTACCAGGGGACATGGGACACCCTCCCCCTCCCCCCTCACTCCCTCCCAACCCCGATATCGTGGCCTAATAAACTAAAGTTTTACCTTTATATGTATAGTATGTATTTACATTTAAAAACCTAAAGGTAAATACTATAGCTATGTATGTTGTTTTGTGTTTGTTGCACCTGCTTTTAAGTAGACTAGTAAGTAATTTTAAGTTCATTTGTTATCTAATAGTTACAACCCCCTTTAGCAGTCTTCCCAATTTTTATAAAAAATTTGAAATTCAAATGAGTAACAAAAACATTATTCCATATTTAATTATACCAACCAGTACTTGACAATTCAAAAAATCACTAAATCGATCGATTCACACCTGCAATCGATAAACAATTCGAAATTCAAATTTCAGGTAAAAGCCCCATTCTCCTGCCACCGCGCGACTACGACACGGTGCACAGGCAGAAGGGAAACCTCAGCAACATCGACACCAGGCGGTGCCTCAACCAGAACATAGTGGGGGTCAACGCGCGACGCAAGCTGGAGTCGTCTGGAGGCAGTTCTGGCATCGGCAGCGACCTGGCGCCCTCTCCCGAGAGGAATGATTATACTAGGCAGCATGATAATCACAGCACTAGTGGTATGTTTATTTTTTGTGTGTTTCAAAATGGGTGATGGGATATTCAAATAGTTTTTATGGTGATAATGTTATCTTTTGTTTGTGATATCGACAATAATATATATTTTTTTTAACTTCAAAAGTAGTTCCAAATGGAGAAAACATTCGATTTTCGGTCGCAGTCTTGATATACCCGGTATATACTCAAAATTATAGGAGTAAAGATTGACGGGCGTTTCGCCTTGTAATATTTGTGACAATCACAAACGAACATTTATGTAAATTACTTTTTTTTTTATTGCAATGAATGGCGAGACGAGCAAGCCATTCGCCTGATGGTAAGCGATTCGACCGCTCATGGACAGTGGCAAAACCAAACAACACCATGAATTACAAGACAATGCTTGGCATTCCACTGCGCTCGCCATCCTGAGATATAAGATGTTAAGTCTCAATATGTCCAGTAGTTACTCTGGTGGTTATTACTTTACTTGAAGTGCCTTTTAGAATTCAAGGGATCATATCTGAGCTTCGCACGTGCAAACATACAAACTCCGGTTTTATAATAGTGATATTACTACGGAATAATGAAACAATTTACATCGTAGTAACATTTTTTGTTCGAATGATTACGGGATGCGTTCGTAGTTTAAAAAAAAGATGATTTCCGTGTTTGTTATTGAAACCGCGGTGTAATTTCAATAATGACTGGCGCAGCACAAAACCGTATATTCATGTTCCTTAGGCTTGTAAAAAAAATAATGAGCCATTAACGTTGGAAGAGGATGTAAGAAAAATAATTCGATCTATCAGGGTTGTGTTTTAAGGATATTCTATTATTTTTTAAATGTTTTGTATGTTGATGAAGGGTGATGCTTTTGTAGCGATTTATATGTGGCTTGGTAACAGTAAAGTTATAAGGTTCTATTCCGAGTCACGGTAATCTTCGATGATGATGTACACGTAACCATGAACAATTGATAAACAATAATAAGTTCTGTTAGGCCCTATTGTTCCTTTTTTAAATTAGGTTGAACCAGAAAAGAACGTTCTTTTTTCGAAAATACCAATATGGTACTATAGAGGTATGCGTATAAATACAGAAAAAAACCTTATTTAATAATTTTACGAGGTGCATACTACGCGTTTATTTATGAGCAAAGAAAAATACTTTTAAGTCGCAATGGCGTCATGCAGTCGTGACCTGCCATTCACTGGCAATTTATATAGGGCTGTCAAACGGACGAAACTCGGGGGAATTTTAATTTGTTGTTTGTGTCCTTTAAAAAATAATTTGTTTGGTGCGTCCGAATTTAGCGATTCAGGTAAATACCTTTAAGGTTTATAACATGTTAAATTACAGATCATACATTAACTCATGCCTTTTTGCCATAAAGGGTAGGCAGAGGTGCTACCAAAACACGCACATTTCGCCTTGTATGTTCCGTCCCACGATGAGAAAGGAGGCGAGTCTATCCCCATATCGGGCACAAATTCCAGACTCCGGGATGATAAAGAATAGAAAAATCCAATATCACTTTGCCCTACACGGGATTAGAACCCGAGACCTCAGCTTTGTAATTGTACCGTAGTACTACGCCACCGAGGCAGGGTGAGAAAGTCTCTATACAAAATTGATAAAAATTTATATTTTAAAATTTGATGACCCTAAGTGCGTTCTGAGATAGTGTTTACATCACAGGTTTGCGTTTAGCATTATTATTACCGGTTTTACATAGACAAACGTAAAATCACAAATATGTTTATATTCAGTCTGTCCATGACTTTGTTTCAAAACATACGGTCTACAATAGACAATGTTTTTATAATATTTAGCTTAAAATTTTTAAAACATTTTAAATATTTTCATATTGCACTTTAACGTATGGATTTCTAAGAATCTATTTGAAAAATAATATGTTTGCGGCAGTTCCAAAAAAAGGCAAAGTTCTTGGTATATCACGCATTAATTACTACATAATAATAGAACAGTGTCGTTAAAATTATTTGTAAAAATTAATATTATAGCTTATTGATTCCATAAATCACATTTTAAATTACTATTTTATCACCCCATAATTCCCAATTCCAACCGACATTTCATTATCATATTTTTACTTTTTATAAAGCCATGGAATTCATGTCATGTGCCAAATATAATTTCGTTTATAATCTGTGCACACAATAGGTTTTCAAACGTGTGTCATATTATAATGAAGATGGCGACAGCTTATTACTGGCTGTAATTTAAAATCTGTGTTATCGCGGCTTAAGATGATATAATCGGCTATGTATTTAAGTGCCTATGACCTTCTCTTAGAGGAAAAAAGTATACATTACATGATCATTATTATGATGGCATTAAAAAAATGCAGAAAGTAATAAAACAATAATATTATTAGGAAAACAATATAGCATAAAAATAATTATGATCACATCTATTGCTCACATACGAATATCCGTTTTATAT
This sequence comes from Deilephila elpenor, assembly GCA_949752805.1. Lineage (NCBI taxonomy): Eukaryota > Metazoa > Arthropoda > Insecta > Lepidoptera > Sphingidae > Deilephila > Deilephila elpenor. Next base: position 2,629,477 of record OX457115.1, on the reverse strand, counting down.
GTTACAATGCTCGAGTCCAAGATGAATAAGTGCTATAAACAAAAAAATATTCATCGAAGGTCGCTATTATATAGTAAATATATACACGAACAAATTGGTAATGCTATTAACATTGCATTTATCAAGTCTACCGTCGTGACAGGTCAATCTCAGTTATTAATAGCGAACAACTTGTGAATATTTCATTTGTAATTACTTCATCAAATTCCATTACAATCATTAAAAATTATTGATTAGAAAAATAATTATCAATTGAAATAAAACTAATTTTTACGGATTTTATTGCGATTTGGTTAAATTTTTACATTTTTAACATCCCGACATTTCGATTGCTCTAGCTTTCGTGGTCACGGGGCGGACTAATATTATCAATTGTTTTAAAAGGTAATTTTAGTACCTAGAAATTGCAAATCTTTGCAAATCTTAATGGATTTATTTTATGCTGGAAAACAATTTAATTAAATACTTTCATGTAGGAACGCAAATAACGATAAAACAATTCTATCTGGATGGTGATGAATATCTTTCCATCAACATTTAATAAGTTTTTGTGCCCGATATTGCGATAGGCTCGCCAATCACATCGTGGGACGAAAAATACAAGGCGAAACGTGGGTGTCCTGGTTACATCTCTGCCTACCCCTTCTGGGAAAAAGGCGTGAGTTTATGTATGGTTGTATGTAATATTTAATAATAATTATTAAAGGTAATCTCCTATTACCATCTTATAGCTGTTTATTGATGCTATGACCGATAAATCAATCAGTTGTTTTTATATCTGGGTCCTTCCGCCGTAGCGTGAAGAGGCATCTCAGCGGGCCGGCATGATTGTATCGAATGGTATGAGACTCCCCTCTGATACCATTCGATACTCATCTGGACGGCATTAGCACTTACCATCAGGTGCAATGCAGTCACTATGCCGTGCCAGAATAAAAGCAAAAAAAAACTAAATGACAGGCGCGGATCCTTTCCTTCTGTTTCACAAATCGACTTTATACATCCTCAGAATAAAAAAATAACTATCACAAAAGGTAATCAAGTTACAACGTAGTTATAAAAACCTGACGTCTATATTCAGTAATTGTCCAATTATGTTTGAAGTGTGCAAGAAACGCAATCACTTCAAGCAATTTAATGGTAACCCATTCAATGTCTTTTTCACAAGCGCGGAAATACTGGCATAGTGAGTATTTGAGAAGCTGTCACAGTGTTTCTTCCTTATTTCTATTTTTTTTATTTTATAGTTTAACGTAGGTACTTCGTAGTAGATAACCTTTAAAATAACATTGACATCAAGTAGTTTAGGGCAAGCAAAAACTCCAAGGAAGCTAGACAAAGTACCTTTACAAGTACACTAGAGCCATTTGTATGTAGTTCAAGAACAACCTCAATGGTGCTGTGGGCGGGCCATTGAACAAAGCGGGTGGTAATGAGGTGTTACGAAATGTACCTGTTATATCATTACAATGAACTTACGAATCAATTACTTGAGGAATGTGATAGTAATGGTAGATTGAATTAGAATTTAGATATCTGTTATTAATTAGTAGGCCTATCCACACTAGTAATTAGACTGCCTCGGTGGCGCAGTTGTACTACAATATGATTGCAAACATAAGGTCTCGGTTTCGAATCCTAGGTTGCGCAAAGTAATATTGGATTTTTCTATTACTTATCAGCCCGGAGTCAAGAATTTGTGCCCGATATGGCTATAGGCTCGCCCCCTTTCTCATCGGGGGACGGAACATACAAGGCGAAATGTGGGTGTCCTGGTAGCACCTCTGCCTCCCTCTTCAATGGAAAAGGCCTCGCAAGGGCCATGGTATTTAAGTTTTTACATATTGTGTAACCGAACCAAGCATTCAATACATAACGGCCAAGGACGATACAAAAACAACGATGTCTCTATCAGCCCTTTGTCTTTCCTTTGAATAGACTTCCCATAGCTTCCTAGTAATTTGGGCTCTTTCCCAAGCCTAGACAATAGTAAGAGCGAGAGGCAAACAATTTCCCATTGAAAAGACAGAGATGAACAGCTTCCATGGGGAAAAATTGACAGGTTTTTCTGATGACTTCCTTAGGAAAAGCTTGATTCTTTTGTTCATACATAGGTGCTAATCGTTTGTTACTATATAGTACTTAGATATAATAGGGTATTTGACTCATTTTTTTTTATTGTATATATCCATATCAAAAATCTAGCAAACAATGAATTTTGTAAATCTATTTAGAATTAAACAAGTTAGAATCCTTTTAAATCTTGTAGTGGGAGTAAACGAAAAGGGATGCAAAACAAAACTAGTGACGTCACTAGTCTCAATATGCATTACAGTCTGCGCGTGTGAAAGAGACAGTATGTTGTCCCCAATACACTGGACCACTCTTTTTTTTAAATAGTAATATTTGCCTCATGTTACAAGCTACTTTAATACTGTTTTGACCGAAATGTTTTTTTTTTAATTATTTGTGTTTGGACGCAAAATAATAAGTCAAATACCCTATTGTGTTAATAGCCTAGTTGGTAGCAAACTGGAATCGTAAGTTATAGGTTGGAGGTTCGAACCCAAGAGGCACACCTATAACTTCTCGAAGTTACGTTTTCGTTGTTGATTATCGCTCGCTTTAACGGTCAAGGAAAACATCGGGAAGAACCCCGCGTAGGAGTTCTCCCGTGAATTTCAAAAGCATCTGAAGGCCACTGGGTTCTGGGTAGTGTGGTCAAATTCGATCTACACACTTAGGCAAAATTTAAGCTGGTGGAGGTTACTCGTATGCGCCTGGATAACGACCACCATACACTGGTCTCTCATATATGAGAGGCCGTCTGGGTAGATACCACCGCAATTTCTGTTTCGCCCGCCAAACAGCAGGGTAAATGCACTGTAGTGTTCCCGTTTGAAAGACATTGTAGCCAGAGTAACAACTGGGCATAATGAGGTTTAACATCACATGTCTCAGGATGGCGAGCGCAGTAGAATGCCAAGCATTGTGTAATTCACGGTGTTGGTTTTGCTACTGTCCATGAGCGGTCGTATCGCTTACCATCAGGTGAATGGCATGCTCGTCTTGTTATTCACTGCAAAAACAAAACACGATGGTGGCAAAGCAATAGTGACACTCAACCGAGTCGAGTTTCGATTTTAACTAAAGTATTCCGATTTCGATTATGCGCGTATAACGGTGGATCATCTATTTCGACTGCCCTTACTATCACGCGCAATTTATTCACGTTATGGTGCCGGAATAAAAATACAACTTCAAAAATTACGTAGAAAAAATTGTATGCTTCAAAAAAATTACAGTGTTCTTACCGTGTAGAAACGCATAACTTTCAACGCCGGTGGCCAACTTTTGTCCTTCTGCGAAAACAAACGAATATCTACGCTATTGTGGCTACATTGTGCAGAGAACTAGAACAGCAACAATATAATGAAAACGACAGTATTGCCGCCTTACCCAAATCCCATACAATTAAAAGCGCGCTTTGTTGAAGTCTTTGCTAAGTAGGGTTGTCAAGTTTTGTGTTTTTTTAGTCAAAAATTCTTTAAGCAGTGCATTATTCTGACCGACTGTAGTGCCCGTTTTTCCTCAATGCTTTCCATTTCTCTCGATCTTTGACATCCTTTATTATACAACCACTATAATTAAAGGTTCCGTTGCAGGTGTGAAAATTCTGACCCAAGGCAATAAAAATCATAGATATTAATATAGTTGCAGTGTTTTAAGGGAAAAGTCGTTTTTTGAGTCTTACGGCGTCCAGCAATCTCTTTCAGTAAATCTCTTTGTACCATGCAAACCTTTGAATGAACCCGAATTTTAACGCCCTTATACAGGGTATATCAAGACTGCGATACCAGGTGGTAGTATTACTGACTTCAGACACAACGCAAGTAAAAATTTCGCAAAAAATTATCGACAACTTTGTTTTGGAATACTTATCGTCGTATTTGGGTGATAAATACATAGATTTCCTAAAATAATGATGTAGACCTCTTTATTTATAAACACTCAATGGTACGTAAAGGTTTAAATTATTATTTTCGCGAAAATTAGGTATTTACGACCCAAACAAGATGATTTTAAAAAAAATCTAAAAAAATGTCTGTCGCTGTTTTGGTGAAATTTTTATTTGCATCGTGTCTGTAACCACTAAAACTACCACCTGGTTTCGTTTTCGGTCGCAGTCTTGATATACCCTGTATATAAAGAGATTTATAACCTCTTTTACTTATTGAACGTTTTGTCCCTTTCGTGCGACTTTAGAATTCAGTTTGAGCGAAGACAAAACATTCGATAACTAAAATAGGTTTTAAATCTTTCTATAAATAAGGCCATTAGAATAAATGTTTATCATATCTTGTTTTAAGATAATAGAATAAATAGTCACGTTATCATCACTATCTTAGAAACATAAGAAACAACATATGAATCTGTAGGTACAGTACAGATAGGTATAAAAATTAAAATCGGCAATTTTTTATCCCAATATTTTATTAAGTATTCTGCTGTGCCAACCCTACTACGTGTGAGCGGCAAGTTTCTATGTCAATTTGTGCACAAACAAGTTTAGTTAAATGTGTGGAGATGGCTCTACCGTTAGTGTTCGGCGACAGCAGGTCAAGATGCTTGTAGAATAAACTGGACAAGAATATGCTAAAACATATTCTGTGGACGAATAAATGGTATTCGTTGTTGGAATAGATGATTTTGTTTACCTCGAGTTTGCGGTTAGAATAAATTGTCAACAGAAGAACTAGGTACGACTGCTCTTGTAAAAACTGTTTCATTTTGTTAAAGGAAAATTTCCATTATTGAATGTCAATGTGTCATTACATAAAATTCCCTTTTAAAATATTGTAACTGGGATACATTTATTTTCGATTTGGTGCTGAATAATTTGGCCTATAAAATAATTCAGCCATGAACGTAAATTAGATTGCAGGACTTTGAAATCGTACTCAATATCTTACGCTTTCTGCTATTAAACCAGTGTGTCGGCGCACTATTATACTAAAATAATGGAACTCATAAACAATTGTCTGTTCTTCCAGAGGAGGACTGGGCGGAGAGCACGGCGTACATGATGCACGAGGCGTTCGAAGCGTCCCCCCCGCGCCGCGCCACCTCCCCGCGCCGCGCGCTCTCGCCCAACAACTACGATCGCGGCTACACCGACGACTTCGCTGACCAGTTCCGCGACCAGCTCGCGCCCTTCCGTGACCACACCTTCGAGCGCCGCTTCCGCAACGAGTCGCTCGAGAGGAAACCCAAGACCGAAGCCTTCGCAGAAGACACCACCTACAGGAGGCGGTACATCGCAGACGCCAAACCTTCCAACAGGAGCATAGACAGGGTCGAGGACCGACGGTTCGGAAAACTCCAAAGAGGCGCGAGCGAAGGCAGCCTGAAAGTCGCGGACGCGTCGCCGAAAGACCGGTTCAACGTAGCCAAGGAGAAGTTCATGAACCTCGAACGAGAGAGGTTCAACCGAGAGCTGGAGCAGCACATGGCCATGAGACGGAGCATGCTAGAGAGGAACAGTCGCTCGACTTCTTCCCCCGAGGAAGAAAGGAGGGATGAGCGTCAGGAGCGGAGGGACTTGAGCTCCAGGAGGGAACCGGAACGCTCTCATCTCGATCGTCACAGGGAACCTGAACGACGCAAAGATCAAGAGAGACGCGAGCTGGACACCAGGGAGCTCGCGCACAGGGAGGTGGAGAGGCTGCCGCGCGTCGGCAGGAAGCGCGATGACGTCAAACGGTATGAGTACGGCACGGAGGACTACTTGAACAGGGTCGAGCCTAAGCCCCACAGGGAAGAGTTCGATAGATTCAGGGAGAGGAGGGAACTGGACAGGCGCATTGAGGAGGACGAGATCATAGAACCAATGGTTGAGAACAGGAGGAGGGATTGGAGCGACAGACAGAGGGCCTTCAGTCGCTCGCGCCTGTTGGAGGACCAGCGTCAATCGTACGCTGAAGGTGATAGGGACAGGTATTACGAGCGAGACTACAGGGAGTACCGGGACCTGGCTGACCGGCAGCCGACGAAGTTCCGCCACAGCTACGCGGAGCCAATTCCTCGCGGCCGCCTGGGCACCGTGCGCCCCTACTGACATGCCATAATAGAGTAGACGATATATGACGATATACTAATGTATAAAAGGTCTATTAGGATACCGAACCTTGGTACTAAGACTTCGAAACTTATAGATCGGAAGGTTTTAAAGATTTTGCAAGTCGGTGAAATCTTTGGAAAAATCTCGAATGACTAATATTTCCTTTTCATACCTGAATTATTAACGTTAGTATTAAAGGCACCATCTTGTGGATTGATAAACAGAGCTATTCGCTTTAAGTTTAAATTTTCCGGGTGATTACTGAAATTAAAATCTTTAATTGCAAAATTTACCGCTAAAACAAATTCACCCGAAGATTGCAATTTGTTGGGAGTATTGCTATAGTCTGCTATTTTGTGGTGCCTGCTAGTATATAAATACTCAAACGGACAGTAAAATATAAATGAGGGATATATTGTAAATACAGACAGTACCTTTATTCGTTATAATATAAATAAGTCTATAAATGCATGTTATTGTTATTTGAATTAGATTATCCCGTCATGGTTTGTGTTATCTAAATTGAATTCTTATTTTTTTAATGTAGTTATTATTTATTTTTTTAGTTTAAACTGTAAACGTGGCGATATGTTGGTGTAAAATGTTTTACGATATCAATAATTTTCATGTTAAATTGCCTTTTATTAGGATTTTTCTTGTGGCGTGGGCGCATTTTTTGAAAATAATTATTTCAAACAACTAGAAAACAACAAGAACTTTTTAAATAAATAACTAGTAATTTACAGTTTGAATCAATAAAAATCCCATTTACACGGAGGAAGTTTCTTGAGGCGAGAAGTCCCCGTGTAAATGAGGCTTTATTTAGTGGCGTAATACATCAGCACTACACATTACTTCGATTTCCGGGTCAGATCAAATCTTACGATTAACTTTGGATAGAACTAGAATGATTGTGGTAAAATTATAAGCCAATAGATTTTGCAACGTACATACCTAATAAAAATGTTATTGAACTTACCTAAATAGATTTTATCGGCCGGGAAATTGAAGAGAAACTATCCTAGGTCACATTATAACTTTATGGTTAGACCTGGTATATTCCTGAAATGTAGCTACTAAAATATTTTACACTAAATACGCCTATATATTAAATTAGGTACTTGTCTACAGCAAGTAGTCATTTTGAACAAAAATAGTTAAAAATTTGCTCCTAATACGGTTGCAATTATTTTGTTATCATTTTGTTTTTATGCAAAACTAAGTTGCTTTTTCATATGTCTAGATGTATGATAAATCTAACACATATTGTGGATGGATGCAGCTAAGATGTTAATCCGTCGTCCTGGCCTAGGATAGGTTATATAAGCCTTATAAGACGTTTATGTTAGTCTAAGATCGTGGATTCGACCCCCAGGATGGACAATACATTTTGGATAAAATTGTCATTAAGAAATCCATGATTGGCTTATACAACGATTTTCTAAAGCCTGTATAATACAAAGCCAGATATTTTTGTAGAATATATTATGGCATATGTGCGTAAAACAAAAAAAACAGTCTTATAAAATTTTAGTCATTACGTAATATGACCTTTTTAGTATAAGACTAAGTTAGGTTAGTGCTCAAGTAAAGTATAGCATATTGGAATTACTAGTAACATATAAAAGGCAACTAGTATTGCGTATCCCAGTGACAAAATCCATCCGATGTATCTGATTTGTTTGTAAAATAATTAATAAAAATAAATATTTGTATTACATGTTGTTTATTTATTATGGCCTTACACGTCTACTAGCCCCTGTTATAAGAAATAATAAACTAAACTTAATTTTCGTACTTTAAAACAAGTCCATTATTCCGAATTGGGCATGAAAGAAAACACATTTCAGTAATAACATCAAACAGTCAATAATATCCTCACAATAAATATGACTTGAGTCACAAAAACATTTATCCAAATCCTCACATCACATCATCGTATCTTCACTTATGCAAATCCGATGTAAATTAAAAACTCTAATATCATGGTTCTCTTGAATGTTTGACAAGTATTAACTTATTAACAGAGGGTAGTTAGCTTTATGGTAATAACCGGCGTTAAATAGACCTACCTTCAAACTTTTTTGTCTCACCAACGTAATTTTTTATTACTTCCTATAACATTATGTCGCCCTGGTACTTGCTAGTCATTTTTAAGAATAAAAACAACATTTATGAATGAAGAGAAAAAAATTGTAGAGGAGGTTAGGTTAGGTTTTTGTAAGTTAGGTTTGTTAAAAGAAGGTTAGGTTAGTTTCTTTGCAAGTTAGGTTTGTTTGAATCGGAGAAAATGATAAAAAGTACTAGGGCGACATGACATCACAGGAGGTTATATTTAACGATGGACAACTGTCACTTGACACATTATTTATTTTAACTCCTACCTCCTGTAATATTATGTGGCCCTAGTACTTCTGCAGCTGTTTTAAACCATAAATACGATGGACCAAAAAATTTTTTACTTCTACCTCCACTACCTCCTGTAATGTTATGGCGCCCTAGTACTTTTTCAATCATTCTTAACAATAAACACGATTGACAAAACGTGAAATTCTTGACATTTATTTTAACTTCTACCTTCATTACCTCCTGTAATATTATGTCGCCCTAGTACTTCTGCAGTCAAATGTTATAATAATTTGACGAAATCGTGCTTGTTGTTTGTTCAAAAAGTTTTTTTGGTTGATTGAAACTTGAAAGGAACAAATTCCCAACGACGCTTATAACATCACAAAAGAAGAAAAATATGTTTTAGAAGTAAATAAATAAAACAATACTTAATATTACTTTATTTTTATTTACAGCTGTGCACTAGGCGTGCGAGCCAGATCTTACATTAAAAAAAACAAAATATTGCACTGAATTGCACAAAAGTTACAAATGAAGATCAAGTTTCATACAAATATATTATACACCATTCCGTACACGTCTAAATACTTATACATATTATAAATAACCATTTCAGAGGAATAAATTTTACAGTATCATACAAAATAATTCTAATGAGACTCAACCGTATTAAAAACATTAAAATCATCAATGACTATCAATACTAGTAGTTTGAAATTATTTCTAAAAGATTAAAAAAATACATATCTATATAACATTACAAAATGTATAAGAAAGTAAAAATTAAAAAGATATACAAGATTCTCATCTGTTAGTCATCAAGACATTTCTAATCGTTGTGTTTCTAACACGAAATTAATTCGAAACAATAGTTACGTAATAAACAGCGCCCCTATCGGATGCGAGGAGAAACCACACTTTCCAAAATGATACTTCGATGACGTCACGAAAACATTCGCAGTGTGCACACAGAGCAACTTTGTTGAAGAAACCTGTCAAATTCTATCAGCCTTATTCATAGACAGATTTAAAACATATTTTAGCTATCGCATGTTTTGTCCTTTCGAAGCTTTAGAATTCAGTTTAACGAAGAAGACAAAACATTTGATAACTAAAATAGGTTTTAAATCTGTCTATGAATACGGCCTTATGAATTTTACAATTGTGGCAACTGAAAACTGCAACTAGCAAATTTTATCGAAAACTCTGTGTACACTACACCTTACTTAAGTTAGGTAGTGTTGGAAAAAATACATTTTTGATCTTAAATTTCAACATACAAAACAGGATCAAGTCATTAAAATACCTAATTATAATTATGACTCGGATTTATTGCACGCTATGTATAAAACGTTATTTTCGAAAATAAATAACTAAATACATAGTTTTACTTACACATATCGATATACTTTATATCCTTATTTTATTAATAAGGTGGTATACGTTTATATTAAATATACATTGCACAGTACAAAATTACATTTGGAGTTTCATTTTCAGTAATCACCCGGTTATTTGAAATCATGTTTTCAGAATTCACCCCACTTTCAATATTGAAACTGCTATTCCTTGATTAGTTGCAAAAACCTTCTTGAAATGATTAACATTTTCTTTCTTCTTTTACTTTAAATCACGTAATTAATTTCAAAAAGGTTTTAATTTCCGTAATCACCCCCACACTCAAGGAAGATACCCCAGTGTATCTTCAAGACTGGCATTCCTGCTTAAAGGGCGGTGGTCGAACATCCTTGCGAGTGGGGGGACAGCCCTCGGTGGCGTTGGGGGGAGGGATGGAGGCCTAGGCCTGCGCCCTCCGGCGAGGGCTCTCACGTCAGTCCGCTGAGATAGGCGCACGTCAGCGAACAGTGCTGCCATCTCGGCTGATTTCTTCACACTTAGCGCGTCGTGGGAACCAGCCCCGGTGCTTCGTACTGAAGTGTGAAAAGGAGACATTCTTGTTAATGACATAAGTTAAAAAGCAACGACAAGTAGCATAATAATAAATATTTTTCAATATATTCAAAGTTGTTGTTATGAAATAAATACCGACAAACAATTGGAAATAATCTCAAAATTGAATAATGATAATTCAAAGGCAATGTTGTAGCATTGATTAATGACAGAGTTAATTAAAACAAAAATATAGTTAATATTGTGTACAAAGTGAAGAAAGTAACCTCCAAACCAATATTAATTACATTATTTTCCATTTTACATCTAAAGCATTTCTATCTATCTATCTATATCAGCCCATATACGTCCCACTGCAGGGCACGGGCCTACTCTACAATCGAGAGAACCGATTGAGAGTGATCTGAGTGAGTGAGAATCTAAAGCAATTAAAAAAGAAAAAACATCACATTGTAGTTACAAACAAACCGACTGTTTCATTCGATTTGTAAAAACAAATAAAATATTTTTAATATAAATGTCTTTAGAACCTTCTGAACATCCTCTATTACTATCTACATTCAGAGATTTTTCTAGCTTTTAAGCGCCATTTACACGAAAAGATTTTATCATGGCGAGAATCGTATACGATTATCGCATGACATAACCGCCATAGATTATTGTGTTCTGAAAATTAATTACACTATACAACTGTTTAAATCCTTACGATAATCGTATCTTTGAGGTGATAAACTCTCCCCGTGTAAATAGGGCTTTATGTGTAGATTATTATTTTATCTATTTATTTTATTTTATTATATTTGGGTGGCTCACAACTATCAATAGCAAACGAACATAATATATATTAAAAATTGTATACAAAGGATAGCCAATTACGAGCTACCGCAGATAGGATTATACCAATACTCTGGTACTGACCGGTAAGTCTTTGCATGTTGCGACTCCTGGTGTCTCTGGCCTTGTTCTGTAACAACAGCTCGTAGTCCAGCGCGAGGCTGTCGGAGCTGCGAGCTCGCCTGGTGCGGTCCTCGCGCCTTCGGTGGCCTGGCGCACTCGACCTGGAAGTTACAACTTTGCCTTTCAGACACTAAACCCCTCATGAGTGTCATTGATATTTTATTAGCCGAGACCCGTTTGTCAACACTTTTACACCTGGCAATGATATTTTGCTAACCGGGGTCAATAGCGGCAGGTGATTTATGTTAAAGAACTCGGAAACTCATCAAGTCTTGGGGAATGTTTAATTTGACTTCTACTAGCGTGGAAAAATTCTTGTAATATGTAATTAATTACACTGCTTTGTGTAATTACAGAGCAATAACGTTACGGCATTTTTGCTGGTCTAGAAAAGGTTGGTAGATTTATCATATTTCGTAAAAACTTAAACCAAAATAACTAGTATGGAAATACAAGTATGTCTCCTTACATTCTTTACCATTAAACTAACTAATTAACTACCAATACACACATAAATTAGTAAAATCTGTTGGTTCTCAATTAATATCTGTGAGTGAGTACTCACCTACAATATATTCCACATGAGTTTTCATCTCGGTTTCACCTACAATATATTCCATATGAGTCAATGAAAGATAAAGAAGTCTAAATCTGAATCCTTACCTAGCTCTAGAGCCCCTTCCATCGTACTCCTCATATCGCTTGAGCCTATCGGAGTAGGTCCTCTGTGACGGGCTGCGAAGGTACTCCAGACTCTGGGAGCTCTGCATCACGCCCCTCCTTGGGCCGGCACAATAGCACTTATTGCTGTCAGCACAGCTCTCAGAATCGCATGAACAGTAGCTGAAATCTCCTTCGTAGTATTCCCTGGAACAGATCCATGTAAAAAGCATTATATAAATGTATGCATTGGAGAAATTGAGGGTCAAGATCAAAGGGATGCAGTAATAGACGCTTTTTCCTGTCTTTAGACTGTTTTAAGTCCCCATTACAGGGGGAGAGTTTCTCGCTTCGAAGATACGATTATCGTAAGGATAAAACAAAGTTGCATCGTGTAAACTTCTCAGTGCGCCTAGCCGGGACTTTGTATGGGAATTTAAACAGCGCCATTGTGAGCGTATTTGGAACTAAAATTTCACAGCGTGAAACGTTTACTTTACTATACGAGAATTACTATACGATACTTCAAAATGTTCCGGCTAGGGGCACAGAACACAATAATCTATGGCGGTTATGTCATACGATTCTCACAGCGAGAAACTCTCCATGTAAATGGCGCCTTAGGCTAATACTGACTTTTAACAATATTATGCAGTAATGGTATTTGTATATTTATCACTTTTGCACAAAACTGCGTGAGGACTACTTTTTATGGCATAACAGCTGGTCTAATTAATTTCAATATGAACCTATTCGTGCGGTATTTGCAATCACTTTTTTATTTAAGAAGGTATATTTGTTTTAATACCAATTAAAAAAAACTGGTCTTAGTTAAAATGAGGCGCACTTTCACGAACATTTATGTGGCTTTAAATTATTGCTTCTTTAAATTTATAAGGGTTTATAAGTCTGTTCATTTAATATAACTGGTTTATTCGACACGCGACAATTAATGGACGAAATTCTTTAGTAATTTCGATAAGGACGAAACGTCATGACTTCATAAAGATGTGCCGTTAATTTTTATTATTGTCCCCAATTTATATTCCACTTAAACGTAGATTTGGGTTGAAGAAAGGCGCATCTGAAGCATTTAATTTTTTTTAATGACTTTTTATGTACATATTTCAATCATTAATTTTATTATGATAAGGTGTAATTTTGTTCAGTTATAATTTATTTTGATATAAGTTAATACCGACAAATATATTGCTCGACTAATGGCAACGTTCATTTTCAGAAAGTATTATATTACTATTACATATGTATACATAAATTCACGCCTTTTCCCAGGAGGGGTAGACATAGGTGCTACTGTGACATCCACGTTTCGCCTTGTATGTTTCGTCTAGCCTATGTTTTGGTTCCGTCCGATGTGATAGGGGGCGAGCCTATCGCCACCTTCATATTACATAATATTACTTTGAACTTTATGAAACACTCCACACATTTAACTAATTAATTTTGTATTTTGTTATTAATTCATTATTATATTAGTCACTCTTCAGCACAATACAGATGCACGTATAAAATAAAACATATTTTTAAAGTATGGAGTATCTTGGAGTACTGCAGTGTTGTTTGGCGGCCACATTTCGCAACACATGCTCTTCGACTAGAAAGAGTCCAGAAGCGATTCTTATGGCATCTAGCATACAGTAAAGGTCTAAGCAAGAAACTTCCCAATTATAACAGCCGCCTGGGGTTTTTCAGGGTGCTCAGCATATCCTGTCGAAATAACCTCGCTGACGCACTATTTCTTTATAAACTGGTCAGAAATAAAATCGACTGCCCTAATTTGTTGAATCAAATAAAGTTCAATGCTCCTTCCCGCTATCCCCGCAATAAAATCACACCTCTTTGTCCTCCTCGTCGAAGAACGGTTCTAGGCGCAAATTCACCTATACCTAGACTCTGCCGCATCGTGAACAGTTGCAGTGATGTGGTAGACTTGCATTTTGACAGTGTTGGCAAATTTTATAAAATAATCGTGGATTTTTTGTCAAAAAATAAGTAATTTTTTTTTTAGATATTAAGCTAGCCTTCTTTGTATAAGTAATTATTTTTTAATTTTAAATAATATTGTTAATCATGGTTTATTTAGTTTAAAATATATTTTAGTTTTAGTTATTGTTATTATTATAATTTACATATGTGAGTTACCTACATTATTCTATTTTGTGCATGTGGAACTAGCCTATAAGAGATTGTTACACTTAAGTAATTGGTAATCGCCTAGTTATATTACAGACAAGTTTCGTGTAAACAATTGTTGGCTGGTCTTTAAAATAAAATAAAATAAAATAAAAAATAAAATTACCCGCAAGAAAACAAATATAAATACATCCAACCAAGATCTTTGAATCAGTCATCATCTATAATAATAAATTAACGAAAACAAAAATGCAGTGAAAGCTACGTAATAAATAATTAATTAATTGACAGACAATAAATTAAGCAAAATATTCTAAAAACGTCAGCAATTAAAGCGTTTAGAATCTCAAACCTGATCCTAGTGAAATTACGAATAAAACTGTAAATAATTTTAATTTGGTTCAGTTACTCACAAGCCGTCGCGACCACGCTCCGCGCCACGCTCTGATTGGCCCCACACGTTTCATTTCTACACCCGACATATTGTTTATAATGGACCATAAATAATAATAAACAAGGCGCGAATTCCTCTGTACGGCCGCGACGATACTGCAAATGTAATTACCCGCACACTCACTTTGTCCATTTGAGATAAACGACACTCAAGATATATGAAAGCAGAGAAATTTTTGGCTATAAACTGTTAAAATTTTTGTAACGTCCACTAATTAATCTTGTCGAGAATAAATCGTGACCACTGATTGCGAATTCAAACAGAAAATGCAAGAATGCAATCTATTGTGGTCATTGTGATGAATTTATGTATTTATACGGAGCTAAATTATTTATTTTAAATTTTTTTTGTATATAAATGATTTTGAAACGATTGCTTAATTTATTTCTTAAATGTTAACCGATTTTTTTTAAGATTTAACTTGCCATGTTTCGAAAAAAATCTGATAACTTATTCATTACACACCATTTATTGAGTTAAAAAATACCGCATATTTTATTTCCGCGAATTTAGGTTTATGTTTTAATACGGAAAGTTAAATACCAATAATACATTTAAAGAGGCATAACTGGAAAGTTTAAATATAAATTACTTACTTCGAACAATCTTTACAGCTCTTGCTTTTGGGCAGAAGTTTTGTTTTCGTCGATTCTTTCTTGAGTTCAGTAGCGGAGCAGTAACATTTGGATTTGCAATCATCTTTGAGTGAACAGTAACATCTATCGATGCAGCTTTCCGATTCGCATTCTGAACACGACACGTATCCGCTGGAACTATTCCGGTTTTGACCGCAAAGACGATTGCTCAGAGTAAGAAAATCCGAATCTTCAGATGTGGATGTTCTTTCACCTGGTCTCGAAATCTTTCCGTTTCGTTTCGACACGTGGACTATTTTGTCCCGTTTGGAATTCCGCTGTCTCGTCACCTGTCGTTTCGGTGGTGGCAGCATTGGTTCCTTGGGGTGAAACTGCCGCATGTCGTAACTGGACGTCGAAACTGAACTTTCCGATGCTTGTTGTTTGGCGTTGGCCAATGTTTGAAAGTCTAACGCTGTGAGACCTACTTTGTTATCTTTGTCCCGAATTTCTTTACCAAATGGCAGCCGGAATACCATGCGAAGTCCGTTCGCACCTTTGAAGATCTTTCTCCTTTTGTTTTGGAATGTACTGTTCCTTCTGAGAATCTTTTTCTTTTGTTTTTTCATTATAGCTTTACTGTGCTGGAAGATCTCGTCTTTTGTTAATGTTACTGCTAATTTGAGTAAGAACTCTTTGTATATCGGTTTTAAATCATTAAACGACATTCCTTCTGCGTCTATTATGGCGTTGAGAATCTCATCCATCGAGTGTAAGTTCTCCTGAACTTTGAATTCATTGAAAAGTTCATTGAACCCTAGCGGTGAACCGCCGCCTTTCTTCCCATTATTTCTGCAAAGAAACATTTATGCATGAAAAATATATATTTATAATTATTTTCTAGGTAAAGAGGCAAGTAAAAATAACATTTCTGAAGTATCGGAGCTATGGAATGCAGCGGATGCGGTTGCTTTGGCACAATTACGTGCATGCGAGGTGTCGAAACACCGCGCTAAGCGCATGCTATGCGCTTCTCGATAGGCTATTTCAGTAATCAAGCCGACCGATCATGTGCGAACACCATCGGACGAGATGCGAGTGGGACATGCGCTATTAAAAAGGAAATGACGCCTTCAAGCGTGCGATTGGATTTCTAGGAAGTGTATTATCACAATTAAGATTCAATGAGTTAATCAACATACCTGTGTCCGATCGATTTGTATCTCGTCAGACCGCCCGCGTTGAGGAAGCTGCCTGAACGCGGGATCGCCACTTTGGTCAGTATGTCACCCGATTCACTGAGAGATTTCCGCCCGCTCTGATTTCTTCTTAGAGGCTCCTTTGGAGGGTCCGGTGGAGCTTCCGAAGGTTTTGATGGTATAGGCGGCGGTAAAGTCGGTGGTCTTTGTATATTCTTTCTTCTTTCCAGCTCTCGAAACAGCTCTATCTTCTCGGATACCTTACTCCGTACAGAAGATTCGCTTCCGCTGTTCGTATTGTGGAGGTTTTGGAGTTTGCTGACAACAGGGTGGGGACAGCTCTTTGCGCCAGATTTTCTAGAGTCATGCGTGTCACTACCACTAGTGTCGTTATGTTTTATCGAATCTAGTTTGGCTTTAACTTCTTCCACTGTTATTCTCTTAATTTCGGCGGGAGGTATGGACGGTGGTGGGGGAGGGTGCGGGAGGCCCTCGGACGAGATCTTTTTGGTTCTCTCCAGCTTGTGTTTTTCATTGTATGACTCGCTAGCTGAGAACCCATCTGCCTTGTCGCTGTCGCCGCTCAACGACGACGTACTCCGCTTCTTCCGCACCGGTCTGGCCGGCAATATGATCTCGTTAGGCGACATACTACTGCCCACACTCATGCAGCTCACGCCGTTTCGATTCTTCAATTTCTTCTTATCACTGTGGCCCTGGCGGCTCATGTGTGACATTAGGGATTTGTATAACGTGGCTGCTATTACAATAGCATCCTCAGTCGTCTGACATACAAATCCATGACACTCCAATTGCTTGGCAACTCCGATCTTCCTCATCACGACAGCGAAAAGAGGCGAATGCGAATTCTCGTTGTGGGAGAGGATGTATTTGTTGTCCGGTGGCTCTAACGTTTTGAACAACGCTTGCCGGTCTATGTTGTCAGGATCGGTGATCAACGGCAGGAACGCGTAACATAGTTCGTTATCGTTCGTCTCCGAAGGCTGGACGACGAATTTGACAGCTGACCACACTGCTATGGTTGGGAAAGGGTTTAATTGTTCTAAATCACCTTTGTCATCTTTGTATCGTACTTTGAGGCCGCTTTTTGATATTTCTAATCGGCCTGTTAAAGAGCTTTTGTGGTGGTAATTTCTTCGATACGAGAAATATAGGTTTTTGAGAGGAGTTTGGAGGCCTGATAAGCTGGTGACCTTATCGTGTAGGGGTGTAGAGCCGAGGTAGTGGACGCTGAAGACGTGGATCCCTATGTTATCCATGGGCAGCCTAGACTCTCCGGCCATGTCAGCGAACATCCTCTCGATGCGGTCCTGCACCGTGTTGTTGACTTTGTTGCTGTTGCTCTGACAATAGCCGTCTTCATCTTCGTATATTGTTACTTTGTTGTCGTGTGGTGAAGTGACCTGAAAACAAAAATGATCTTAAAACAACATCAAACTAAAATCATACGTTTCTATGGTTGATGAAACACAATTGAGGCTCAAATAGTTATTTAATTTTATTTAAAAGGCTCTTATATGCATCACTTAAGAAATCAAACAGGAAAAAACATATTCTTAGCCTTGAGAATTTCATACATTTAATGGATTGAAAGTAACAAATTCAAAACCCATCCATCTACTTAATCTGCATCAGCCCCTATACGTCCCACTGCAGGGCACGGGCCTCCTCAACAATCGATAGTACGATTGAGAGGGGTTAGGCCATATATCTACTTAATCACCTCTTTTATTTCCTTCCACACCTTACAGTTTCAACAGCCAGTTTACCTTACTCTCCCTCCGTTCCAGCGCGAACCCGGCGGGGTACTGCGGCAGGCTGGCGACGGAGCGGTTGTCGTCGAACAGCGCGTCGATCTTTTGCTTGTAAACCGAGGTGGAGGACACGCTGGGCGCTCGCCGCCGCTCCTCGTCCCGCCCGCCCAGGCGGAACCCGCCCACGCCGCCCACGCCGCCGCCTTGGTTCTCGCACGTTACCATCTGTGAAGAGGGACAGATAAATAAATAAATACACCCGACAGTCACATACATAGTCCTGACCCCACACTAAGATCGAGTCTTGTGTCGTGGGTATCAGGAACTACGATAGACTTTTTGGTCTCACAAACACCCAAACCGAACGAAAAACCTGTTTTCACACAAATATTTGTTTCGGTGTGGGGATCGAACCCGCGGCCTCTCGTCTCACAGCCGGCGTCAAACCAACGGCGCCACGGAGGCTGTCATAATCCAGCCCATATACGTACCACTCCACGACACAGCCTTCAACAATCGACAATTAAAGACAAAAGATGAGAATTAATATACAATACTAATCCTTGACCGAGACCGCCGAGACCGTTGGAGACCGCGCCTTGGCAAGCGTAGTGTAGGACGCCCTCCAGCTAGGTGGAGTGACGATTTGCGAAAGGTCGCTGGCAGATGTTGGATGCGACAAGCCAAAGACAGGGTGAAATGGCGCAATTTTGAGGAGGCCTATGTCCAGCAGTGGACTATGTCCATAGTACGCAGTATTCTTGAATATGGTTCGGTAGTTTGGCGACCCCATTACGCTACTCACGCACTGAATATTGAGAGAATACAAAGAAGATTTCTGAAGCATTTAGTATTTGCAGCGGGAGAGGCTAAAAGGATAAAGTCATATGGTGATAGATTAAAAAGATTCAATATGGTCAGTTTGGAGCAACGTAGAAATGTATTGGATTTGATGTTTTTATTCAAAATTGTCCGTAATTCTGTCGATTGCCCACACTTACTACAGCAATTTAAACTTAGTGTACCATATAATTTCCCACGTAAAATTATTAAAAATATTCTATCGTCGCCAAAATATAGGACCGTCACGGGTCGTAACTCACCAGTTCCACGTCTATGCAGATTGTATAACAATTGTAGTACTGATTTGGATATATTTTCCATGAATGAGCATACGTTTCGGAAAATACTATTGCGACTAAGAATCCATTCACGTTAGCACTGACTGATTTTTTCTTTTTCTTATAATTTTAAACCACAGAGTGTAAACAGCATACAATATTATTCCATTGTATTTCTAACATTTTTTTTTTCATTATTGTAATTTTTTCTTGTTACGCATTTGCTTGTTTTTTCTTTTGTTTTTTTTCGTCCTCATATTTATTTTTAGTTTTTAATTGTTAACTTGACTACACATTAAGCATGTCGAGCTTATCTTAAATAGTTGTACAATTAGAGATACAAATATATGTTACGCATATAAGTGGAATAATGTAGGTACGACGGCGATGTAATATTGTAACAACTGCTGATAAAACAATAAATCAAAAAAAAAAAAAATATATATAGGCTGATGATGATGATGATGATGACTAATCCTTATCTAAGAATTTGGACGTGTCGTTAGGTCTTTTAACCGATCAGTCTGTTTTTGAAGAATAATATTGACTTGGTTGGAAATCAACTTAAAGAGAACTTGATAAAGGTCATAGGAAGAGTTCTGTGGGATTTATAGAATTACACGCAATAATTATATTCGATGTATAAATCTCTAAGATGGACACACACATGGTGGATAGTCAACGTGATAGCCGTTGGAAGAGTACCTAAATGAAGGCCGCTTCAATCAGTTCACTGTGGCAATATTTTGTGTGGTGGGTATAAACATAAGAAATGACAGCCTCCGTGGTGCAGTTGGTTAGACGCCGCCTGTGAAACGAGAGACCGCGGGTTCAATCCCCGCACCGAGACAAATGTTTGTGAGAACCACAAGTATTTGTTGTCAAGTACCAACCACAAGTAGTTGGTCTGGGTGTTTGTGAGACCGAAAAGTCTCTCGTAGTTTCTGATACCCACGACACAAGACTCGTTCTTAGTGTGGGGTCAGGACTATGTATGTGACTGTTGGGTGTATTTATTTATTATTAAATTGGAACTTTTTCAAACCTAATTTAATTATTAATTCTAATCCTAGATGGTCTACAATGTAAGAATATATTTTATTAATAAGCGATGCAATGATTGACCTGAAAATGAGTAATTTCTCAATGTGTAATTTAGACGAAAGCTTTCATAACATGATACTAAATATACAAGAAATAAACAAAGAAAAAAAAACATTTAACAATATTTAAATGAGTTAGATAAATTATTATTTATTGCGCAAAAAACAAGAAATTCGTATTCAACATTGCATATGAAAAGAAAAATTATTAAAAAATTGCGCAACTCGCAGATTCTATCAACTAAATGCAAATTAGCTATTTCTAGACATTTCAAACATCTAGAAATATTTATTATGCATGCGGGAACAGCTAGTGACGACATGTTACACAATATCCTAAAGAGAAACCAATCCAGTTCTTATTTATCGGTGTGAAACCATCGCTTATTTCTTTCTACATTTTAATTGAATAAATTAAATTATTGTAAACTGATTCTTGGAAAGTGGAAAGAAAGTACATACATACATAAACTCACGCCTCTCCCCCAGAAGGGGTAAGCAGAGGTGCAACCAGGACACCCACATTTCGCCTTGTTTGTTACGTTGCATGATGTGATAGGGGGCGAGCCTATCGCCATATCGGGCACAAATTCCTGATTCTGTTATTATTTAAATTATTTATTGGAGAATTAAATAAAACGTGGTACGTGTTGAGTTGTGATAACGGAAGTAAAATATATTTTTTAAAACAAGAAACAACTATGTATACACATAAAGACAATAAATAGACAATATACAATATCGAAGTTAACCTATTTTGAGCACATTCCAACACCGGGGCTGATAATGAATAGAAAAATCCAATATCACTTTTGCCCGACCCGGGATTTAAACCCGAGACCTCAGCTTTGTTTTTGTATCGTAGTACAAATACGCCATCGAGGAAAGAAAGTTATCGGCTTCATTATTCTTTCTTTGACAGCCTCCGTGGCGCAGTTGGTTTGACGCCGGCTGTAAAACGAGAGATCCACAGGTATTTGTTTCGGGTCTGGGTGTTTGTGAGACCGAAAAGTCTCTCGTAGTTTCTGATACCCACGACACAAGACTCGATCTTAGTGTGGGGTCAGGACTATGTATGTGACTGTTGGGTGTATTTATTTATTTATTTTATTTATTCTTTGATAACGAAAGTCTTGGTAACTGGCAATAACAAGAGCCGATCATAGGATATCACAAAAATAGTACTACGCAATGGCGGAAACCCTAAACTGGGCGAAAGGTTTGATATCCGCCCGGATAGCTTCCACCGTATATGATGGAGGAAAGCCTTTTGTGGCTTATGCCCACGACACGTCGTGTTGTGTAGAAAGAGAGAGATAATAATCAATTTTGGATGGCGCTGTGTGACCAAAAGTAAATCAATATAAAATGCACCCAACAATCACATACATAGTCCTGACTAAGATCGAGTCTTGTCTCGTGGGTCTCAAGAACTACGAGGGAATTTTCGGTCTCACAAACACTCAGACCCGAAACAAATACCTGTGGGTCACACAAACATTTGTTTCGCTGCGGGGATCGAACCCGCGGCCTCTCGTTTCACAGCCGGCGTCCAACCAACTGCGCCACGGAAGCTGTGAAAATCTTTCGGTTCGAGTAATCAACACAAGACTTGTGCTGCAAATCAGGGCTATTTGTGATTGTATCTATTTTTATACCACGCAAAACACAGATTCTACACCGTTTTAGCTCTCTCATTTTCATGCTTGGTTGAGCAGCGTGGTCCGAAAACAACAGACGCTTCACTGGTTATTCCTGCACTGTATATTACTCGATTACCAACGCACCCTATCGTAATAAATAGTCAACTTAATAACCTTATAAACTAATAAACCTTAACATGACTTAAGGCTCTGTTCAATTAAACTCTGAAAGACAACGCACTGGTAAAACTTGTATTGTATAAGCCCATATACGTCCCACTGCAGGCCACGGGCGTTCTCTACAATCGAGGGTACGATTGAGAGTGGTTAGGCCATTTTGTCCACCACGCTGGCCTAGTGCTGGATGGCAAACTCTACATACAATAGAAATTGTTACAAAATCGGTATGGTATGAAGGTTTCCTCACGATGTTTTCCTTCGCCGTTATAATGCGTGATGATTGACTATGACACACATGACACCGAAAAGTCAGAGGTGTGCCCTGGGATTTGAGCCTGCGACCACCGTGAACATGTTGGCAGCCGCGTCAGGTTACCAACAGGCCACCACGCACACAAGCAAAAAACAGCAATAATTTATACTTAAAGTTGAAGTAATGATGAACAAACGAGGCAGTTTTCTTAATTATTGTTACGTGTGCGTTATGCAGGGGCGCGTGGTCTGTTACTTAATGTAGTTGCAATTTGTTGAAAGCAGCTATTAGGCATACTAATGGTTAGAATTACTCCTTGTAATTTTCTAAGACTCTGCGCCTTGTATTATTATTATGTAAATGGCTGTGAAATAATAAGTTACGGCTTCTATGCTATTACTAATACAACTATACTATACTGGACTGTATTAGCCCATAGTCGTCCAATGATGATGGGACTCTTCTACAACTGCAAGTCCGATTGAGAAGGCTTAGGCCATAGTCCACCACGCTGCCCTAATGCGGGTTGGCGAACTTGACATATTATAGAAAGTCTGCTGACATAAATGTTTCTTTAAATATATGGTTATTTTGTCCAAGAAAATCCTTGACTGATGGAAACCCTTTCGATAAATAATTTAAAGCAAATCATGTCCTTTGTGATCGACACAATTATGTCGGTAATCGGTTTATTCGAAAGCGAATAATATTATTTTGGCAAAGATTTATTGTATCGTAATATCCAACCGCGAAATTTTGAGTCATATTTGTTAATATAACTGTAGATTGTAAATGATTCGCTTCCATAATAGAAAACGATGAAACATTATTTAAAATGAATTTTGCAATAAATATTTTATAACTGTTTCACGACTCGTAATCAGTATATTATAATGACGCTATAAAACTCTCTATCGATTGGAAATATTCAGTGAAAATACATTATGCAAGCACTTCTTTTACGAATAATATTTGGATAATACGTGGTGATAAAAATATATTAGTACTTTGCACGATATCGACATTCATCCGGAAAGAAACTACGTCATCTTTCATCATCTGTGTATTTTTGACAGCTGCGAAATAATTTAGTTATTCGTTCTCTTTGTTTATCAGGAATACATTCGCATTAAACTATACTAAGTATACCAAAAGTAATCACAAATGTTGATCTAATCTCTTGCAGATAATCATAAATGGATTAACAAAAATAAATAAATACACCCAACAGTCACATACATAGTCCTGAACACTAAGATCGAGTCTTGTGTCGCGGGTATCAGAAACATCGAGGCCAGTAATTACTCTGGCTGCAATGTCCTACAAAACTGAACACAACAGTGCATTTACATTGCTGATTGGCGCGAGAAATAGACATCACGGTGACATACCAGTACATAGGAATATCTTATTTATAAAAAAATAAGTATTACGCCTGCCACGGTACTGGCGTACTAACGAGTACTAGGAGGCGAGTCGATTGCCATATCGGGCACAAATTCCTGACTCCGGGCTGATAATGAACAGAAAAATCCAATATCACAGTGCCCGACGTGGAATTCGAATCGATCTCAGCTTTTTTTTTTTAATATTTTTTTTTAAGGGGTTTTTATCCATAATGGACATGCCAACCCCATCATAACATTTAATCGTATAATAACTCTTAAGTAATCAAACGGCAAAATTCTATTGCCACATCCGATTTTGGATTTGATAAAATTTCCTGAATGAGACCTAAATCGTATCTATTCAATTGCCATTTGCTCAGCAGTAACTCGCGGTTATCTTTATTCCTGACACATTCCATCAGCATATGCGTTATATCTTCGAAAGAGATCTCAGCTTTGTAATCGTACCATAATAGAAATACTCCACCGAGGCAGTCGAAGCAGTATAAATACTTAAATGTAATACTCACATTTGAAGTTGTTGATGGGCCCTGGGCCCAATATTTATTAGCATTTTGAACCACAAACACCCGCTATCCACATCTGCAACAAAGAAATAACATTAAGACCAAACATACAGCTTTTTCTTAAACTATTAAGATAGCAAATCAATAATTTTCTTTTAGGAAATCGTCAGTTTTATTTCAAGTTTCATCCGGAGAGTAAAATTTTAGAAGAACCAGTAATCTTTATTATAAATATCTTTTTCTATCCATATTCGAAAACTAGCAACGTAGATTACCTGTAAAATTGTAAAATCACGGTGTCATTTACTTTTGGTAGGTGAGACGTTAATCGCTTACAAAAAGAAATCCTAATGAGAAACTGTTTCTTTTTATAAAAAAATAAGACTCCAAAGTATAAAGCACTAGTTTAATCAATAAAGAAATCAAATTATGAAATCCAAATTCGTCGTCTTTTATAATTTTAATTATGTTTCTACCTGTTCCCATAAAATAATAGCAACGTGATTTTTAAGCATTTTTTTTTATTTAACACGCATACTGTATTGTTATCCAGCAGCCAGAATTGAATCATGTCATTCTTCATTTTTGAGTTAGTTCAGTTCAGTTTTCGAAATATATCTATCTAATAAATAAAATATACAGCCAACAGTCACACACACGGTCAAGATACACATATTGTGCCGTTTAATAGAGACTATGAGAGAAGTTACCCGCAGCCGCTTTTAGAGACGGATTCTAACTACATTACTGACAAAAAAAAATACACCCAACAGTCACACACATAGTCCCGATCCCACATTAGGATCAATTAAGTCTTGTGTCGCAGGAATCAGAACTACGAGACAGTTTTCGGTCTCACAAACACCCATACCCAAAAGAAATATTTGTGGGCCGCACAAACATTTCTCTCGGTGCGGGGATCGAACCTACGAACAAAAACCAGAAAGGATACACGATAATAGCCCTGCTTGCTGAAATTGATGTGGTTTGTGGCGTGAAGTAATCTCCTTTCACATCCTCTTCACAGGATGGCGACCGCAAATTGCGTACGTGCTTAGATAAAGGAATAAGTACCTCCGAGGTCCATCAACCCGTTGGTTATTGAGATTAAGATATTCCTGTGAGGGTTTTTCTGAATACATCGGATAGAGAAATCAGAGAACGGAAGGTCCTATCTAGGGACCATCGTAGGTCGGTATAATTATTCCCTAATTAGTTACTAAGATTTTTTTAGTTAGTATCACAATTTAATAGGTACGAAAATTAAACTTTTTTGTACATACTTCTTTATTACAATTAAATTTTTGTTTATAAATTTGGAGTACATACATACATACATACATAAACTCACGCCTTCATCCCCGAAGGGGTAGGCAGAGGCGCCACCAGGACACCCACATTTCGCCTTGCATGTTCCGTCCCACGATGTGATAGGGGGCGAGCCTATCGCCATATCGGGCACAAATTCCTGACTCCGGGCTGATAATGAATAGAAAAATCCAATATCACTTTGCCCGACCCGGGATTCGAACCCGAGACCTCAGCTTTGTAACCGTACCGTAATACAACTACGCCACCGAGGCAGTCCTATTGGTAAATTTGGAGTACATAACTAGTATTATTTCGTGATAAAATTATTTTCGGCCAATCTATGTTCGACAGCTTATGTAGTAGTCATTAATTATGACAAAAGCTACAATATCTATAAATAACTATTTTATGCAACACAAAACACTACAACACACCGCGTCATTCAGATAAAATATATGCAAATGTGGTTATAAGAAAGCGAAAGTTTCCATATACTAAATTATGTTAATCGTCGCAGATTGTTTTAGTCTTGTAGGATGTCTATTAGGAAGTGGATTTGCATTTGAATGAAACCTCCCGGGAAGGATTTGTCATGGCGATTGAATGAAAGTAGACTTGGTGACTTAAGACTTTCTATGAAACATATTTAAATTAAATCAATATGTGACAACTTGCATGGCGCATTGGTTAAGAAGCCTGCTGTGAAACTACAAGAGTTCGATATCTGAAAAGAGAAATGTTTGTGTCATCCAATAATTATATTTATATAACTATTGTTTCGTGTCTGAATATTATGCAATCCAAAAAACTTCGTAGATTAAGAAACCTACGACACAATACTTTTTATGCATCTCATTTTGGAGTCAAGACTATGTACGTGTTTGTGTATACTTATTTAAACCAGCTGAAGCCTGCAACTTTTTCTTTGTATTTTACACTCCTAACAACACATTTTTTATTTGCCTATTAGAAACAAAACACGTTGGAATGTAAACGTCGCAATAACTATCGTTCTCATTTACACCGGTAAAAAAAACTTAGATTTAACTAAATATTTTAACTATTTTATGACTTTTGTTTTGTTTCATTATATTTCTAGCGTTTAATTTTACTCGTAACCACCTACTTCAAACTATCCTTGAAAATATAACATATCTAAAAGACATGTCTGTGGCCCCGTTGCATCTAGGCACTGCAACATGTAGATGACAGCTGGTGCTTACAATACAGCGCTGTCCTAGGCTAAACACCAGCCTTGTTTAATTGCAATTGTTACTAATTAGCCTAAGCACTAATTGTCATGTGAAATTTTGTTTGCAAATTACCTAGGTTACAGAAAGATTAATAAATAATGTATTATTATTAGATAAATGTTAGTAAAATCTATTAAAAAACAAAAAAAAATCCACATTACTTCATTACCTCGTTCTCTACAAAGACTTTGAAATAAATCAATATATGTATATTCAAAATAGATTCCCAATTAATTAACGATGTAAATAATTAACCCGTAAAACATATAAAGCGCATAAATTCCTCTTTAATTTTCACCTTGATATTTAGCAACTGGATAATCTTCAATATATGTATGCGGATGACACGGAAATCTTATAAATCTTTTATAAAATACATCTAATCTCATAAAATACAATTTGAATAATAAATAACTTTTTCAACCCATTCAAAAAAATCCGGTTTAAATTTTTGTAATAAAAATCTAGTAAACGAACAAAACGCCCATGAACATCTAGAAAACTTAGATCGCAGATTTACCTACTTATTTCGCATTAAAAGGCCTGTCAGAGTGATGAGGAAAGAGAAGAAAAAAGGACGGAAGGAGGAACATGGTATTGGGATCCTGAATATTTCCTTACTGGAGCTTTAATCTTTAATTCGAAACGTGGGTCGAATGTTTGGACTTCGACATCCGAAGTATGTTATTACGTTTCGTATATAATTCGTATATACGTTACATATGTATATATAAGTTTCGCACTTCTAAAAATCAATACTATTAACGATACTTATCATTTATTTCGAACTAAGTTTATAGTTAGTTAACTGCCTCGGTGGCGTAGTTGTATTACGGTACGGTTACAAAGCTGAGGTTTCGGGTTCGAATCCCGGGTGGGGCAAAGTGATATTGGATTTTATTATTCATTATCAGCCCGGAGTCAGGAATTGGTGCCCGATATGGCGATAGGCTCGCCCCCTATCACATCATGGGACGGAACATACAAGGCGAAATGTGGGTGCCCTGGTGGCGCCTCTGCCTACCCCTTCGGGGATAAAGGCGTGAGTTTATGTATGTATGTATGTGAGTCTATAGTTACGAATCGAAAATGTTGTGGAGTACCTAGCCACGTCCCTGGACGGCACACGGCAGCAACACCGTCGCTCCATGTCAATTTTCTGCAAGACAACCACAGACAACCGTGGTCGAGCCGGTCAATTCCCACAGTTGCCGAGGTAACTAGATTGTGACCACCACTTTTTAAATATATTTCATGTTATGTATTTCATACATTTAAATTTGAAGACAGAATTTATTTATACCTCATTGTACACCACACGGCTAAAAAGAAGTTGACTAGGAACTATAACATTAAAATAAGTATAACAATCTTATTGCAAAACGATGTCTCCCAGACAACTTTTAGATGGATTCGAGTGACTTTAAATATAAAAAGAAAGAAACAAAGAAAGCACAGATATACTTCATCGAAATATGTCCTTAATGTAATAGAGCTTTAAGAATATATATTACACTTTCAACGGTACGTATAAGTAGCGGAAATAATATCCATAAATAAAATATGAAAGTGCGGGTTCGAATCTCGGTGTGAGTGACTCGTTCAGATCATTAATAACTACATAGCACGGTCTATCGGTGAAGGAAAACTTATTGCAGACGCAGTTACGTACATTGTATATTCAAGATGTAACAACGAGGTAATGCAACGCCATATTGCTCCAGTAGCAGTTTAATTAAACTGAGAGGTTGTGCATTCGATTCCTTGGTCGGGTAAAATACTTTTGAACTGATGAGGTGACGAGTTTTATACAGTGCAGTGCAATGGAATACTGCATCAGCACATGATTGTCCACTAAGCAAGAGTTTACAACTGAAAGTTTGATTGAGAGGGATTAGGCCATAGCCCACCTGGTTGATCCAGTACGGGTTGGTAGACTTCACATACTATAATTCTGGTATCGGTATAAAATATCTTTAACCGCGATACAGATACTGCTTAAAATTCATTATAGCATTTTTTATGGTTTGTCCTTAAACGTTTTCCTGTTTTATCCCAGACGAAAGATATTTATAAAATAATCACATTTCACGAAACGTCAGCCATTAGTACAAATGGGGCTACCACAATGACTGGACTCCAAGCTCATTTCTCCAAGAACTCCGGGCCTGGATCGTAATTATGTTTATTTTTATTGAAAATATATATTATACCCTACACTAAAAAGTAGGTTTCATCGAGGGACAAAAATATTCGCACCGATACTTAGTTAATAGTTTCTTAATAAAAAAACGGTGAAGGAAAAAATCGTGAGGAAACCTGCATACCCTAGCGATTTGCAAAGATCTATGATATGTTAAGTCCGCCAACCCGCACTAGGCCTGGCCTGGCCTAACCCCTCCCAATCGTACTCTCGATTGTAGAGGAGGCTCGTGCCCTGCAGTGGGACGTATATGGGCTTATACAGTGAAGTACATAAGGACATTCGTATAGTTAAATTACGTATGACAAAAAACCAAGCAACTTGCTCATCTCATCAAACTCGTAAACAAATCCAGTGTATATCAAGACGGCGACCGAAAACGAAGCCAGCTGGTATTATTTGTGACTTCAGACGCAATGGAACCAAAAATTTCGCAAAAAGAAATCAATTTTTTTTGTAGATTTTTACTGATCACCGTATTTGGGTTTTAAATACATAGATTTCCTAAAATAATTATGTTCACCTTTTTATTCTTAAATACGCATTGATACGCAAGGGTTTAAATTACTATTTTCGCAAAAACTAAATATTTACCACCCAAACACGATGATATTTAAAAAATTGCAAAAAAAAAAACTATCGCTGATTTTGCGAAATTTTTATTTGCATCGTGTCTGTAACTACTAAAACTACCACCTGGCTTCGTTTTCGGTCGCAGTCTTGATATACCCGGTATAATGATGTCTAATCTAACGGTCTTTACTATAAAAAATAAATGTCACAATGAATACTCGTATAATCAGGTGTTTGTGGTCCATTTGCATTGAACATTAAGCCGAACATCTTGAATATCAAGGTGATATCTAAATTTATACGTTTAGAGAGGATTTAGTGCTTCTATATGTCAAGGCTGTGGCTTTCGTCATTTTTGTAGGCACATCAATCGTGGATTGATTTGTTGTAGTTCCATCATTCGGTTTTGCTTGTAAAATTATTTATTTAAGGACATGTATGTGTTTCTTGTTGGCACAGTCCTATTCTATTATTGAGAGGATGTGTTTTAGTCCATCGTGAGTAAGTTTATCAATAAATGTAATTTTCGTTTCAAACTTAGGAAAAATGTGAGTATAACTTATTTGTCCAACAACAAATCCCTTTTTATTTTGCGGACCTTAGAAATAGATTAAACTTAAGGGCCTTATCTAACTTTTCTTTTTAATTTCCTAGCTTACGAAAATACTTTTTATGATTGAGTGATTGCCGATAAACAACTACCTAATTAAAACCATTTTTTATAACATAGTCTAACATAATGTGAACCTACACTATACAATATTATTTTAGGAATATTGGCAATTCCTCCAAACATAAAAACAGTATGAATATCATCAATATCAATGTTACACTAGATAAGACATTCAGTACAAAAAATGTGTCCCACCTACTTGCGGTTCATGCACCACACCTGAATCAGTTTGCTTCGTAACAGTGACAGTGCAGTACGCCTTATCGCATACGTTTAAAAGTAATAAATGAATGTTTCGTCGTCAAACCGAAAGCAAATCGTCTGAAGTTACAATATTTTAATTAAATACCAGGTAAGTGGTGTAATATTGCAGTGTGCTTTTAAAATACGGGGGCATACTTTATTTCATTGACGTGTCTCGTCTATCGGTAGAATATAATGATAAATATAGATAATTCCCAAGATCATAAACACATCTTCAAAAATAATAATTCGCGCTGCTCTATATTATTAGTAAAGTTAATCCGGCCTTCAACTTTAAAACAACCGGGTTCACGAAGCGACACGTTTAACTGAATACTACGTGGGAAATACATAGAAACCAATCAGTGGATATTATTAATTTATAGGCCGGTGTGGTGATTAAAATTTATCGCATTTTTTAATTAAATTAAATGTATTTTTTATCATTGACAGTTGGATAAGACATAATAGACTTTAGGATGTAATATATACGTACATAAGTATAGCAACTGTATGAAGCGCGTTGTGGCCTGTTGGTAACCAGAGGCGACTGCCTACATGTTTAGAGTGGTCGCGGGTTCAAATCCCAGGGCACACCTCTCACTTTCCGGAATCATGAACGTCCATATACGAGCCCATATACGTCCCACTGGGCACGGGCCTACTCTACAATCGAGAGAATCGATTAAGAATGGTTAGGCCATATGGTCCACCACGCTGGCCTAGTGCGGGTTGGTGGACATTACATACCGTAGAAATTCTTTAAAATCGCTACGGTATGCAGGTTTCCTCACGATGTTTTCCTTCACCGTTAAAGTGCGTGGCGATTGACTATCAATACACACATACACACATAACTCCGAAAAGTCAGAGGTGTGCCCTGGGATTTGAAACCGCGACCACCGTGAACATGCAGGCAGCCGCGTCTGGTCCGCTACCAACAGGCCAGCACGCACTTAAAAAATAGATATCTACTTTTATATTAAATATAATTATTGTTTACGCGTCTGCTTCAAACCGATCAATATGTTACGATTGCCAACCAATCGCAATCAAAGGCTATAAAGAATTCTTATCACCATAGACTATAGACGCGGGCCACAACGAATGGAAAGTGACCACAAAGTTGCGTTACCATACGAGAAACGTAATGATTTAAACAATGGCTCGTGAAACGCATGTTGTAAGGTCTGATCGATTTTGAAACTATTTGTATGAATATGCGTTTGTATTCAAAGTTTATATTTGTGGGTTGATGCTTTCTTAATTATTAACACCCTTTTGTTCACCGATGGTATTTAAACAAATAGAAATAAAAAGTACAAAGAATTGTAAAGCTAAGGTGCTTGATGATAAGTAATTGTTGTAAGAACCCCACGCTTTATAACAATAAAAAGAACGTATTTCACTTCATTTTCTAATCTTAAGCTCATTAACAATTATTATTTTTACGAAAAGTCTTTTACGAAAGCGGGTCCTGGTAAAAATAGTGTCAAAACTTTTTAAATTATTGTATTGTCATCGGTCCTTGAAAAGTGTGCAAAAATTTCAAATCATTTCGACGTTTTGAAGTGTTCGAAAATCGACTTCCAAGATTCTGTTACAATATATTCTTTATTGTACACTACATAAGCTTAACAAAACAACATTAAATTAGATTGCTGTACAAAAGCTGTTCGAATCGCCCAAAACAATCTCTTACCGACTTGGCCATGATTAATAAACGATCTTCGTTTCTATCTAAAGATCGATCGTGAAAATAAACCAATGGGCTCAAGGTATTGCCGACACGCTCACATTTGATGTGTTCTGATTGGTCTATTTTCCGGATCGATCCTTAGATAGGGATTGGGATTGCTTATTAATTTTTGGTGTAAGTTGGCATGGAAATGTACAGAATGATATCTGGTTACAATGGTATTCGAAAAGATTTTGATATTTTTCACGGTTCTTTGGCACATGCAAAACAAAAAATTTCTAAGTTAATTATGTAAGATTTTATTTTTCTGATTACCTATGTAGAGTTGTTTTTGTGTCTATTTTATTTTTGTCGGTACAGGAGTTTAGGATCCTTTCTAATTTAAAATAATATAATGTACTTGTAATATAATATTTTTGTGTGATTATTAGTTATAGTTTTTTATTATATATTCTTGGTAATGTTGTGAGGATAATTATGTTTTATGCCTTATATGTGTAATTGTAATATTGTACGCATGTTGTGTTCACTAGTTTAGAGTGTCCTTATTTTGTTATATGTATTTTTTGTGTGTATAATCTAGCATGCATGTATGTATTAAGGAACATTCAGTTTGTGAACCAAATAAAAAAATAAAAAAAATAATAAGAAAAGGATATAAGAGAGGGCAGTCAATACTGTACCAATAGCTGGACTGATAAAAAATAAAAAAAATCGTTCTTTTCATCTCTTATTACACCTAAGATCAGTGTTGTCATTTACCCCTATGCAGAAGAATCCAGCCCGCTTTAAAGTCACCGGCAATCTGGCTCAAGGAACAGAACAACAAAGGTATTCTAAAATAGGTCTTTCAGAAGATACTATTGAACAGTCCTATGTCTTCGAAATTTTCTCAAAGACTACCAAAGACAAGATACCACTTTAGATTGCTTCTGAAACTGTTGTTATTTGATGTCGAAAAAACAGCAATAAGATTGAGTACTTATTTGGTTGACGCAATGAAACATACTCGTTTTCATCATTATTTCATGATATTATCTTTTGCTTTTTTTGTCTCATTTATTCTTATTTTGTTGTATTTTAAAGCCCCATTTAGAGAGAGAGTTTCTCAACTTGAAGACACGATTATCGTAAGGATATAAAAAAGTTGCATCGTGTAAACATTTGTCAGAACACGATAATCTATGGCGGTTATGTCATGTGATAATCGTATACGCTTCTCGCGAGAGACCCTCTTCGTGTAATTGGCGTTTAATCGACGATAAAACAATATTAATTGACAGCCTCCGTGGCGCAGTTGGTTTGACGCCGCCTGTGAAACGAGAGGCCGCGGGTTCGATCCCCGCACCGAAACAAATATTTGTGTGATCCACAGGTATTTGTTTCGGGTCTGGGTGTTTGTGAGACCGAAAAGTCTCTCGTAGCTTTTGATACCCACGACACAAGACTCGATCTTAGTGTGGGGTCAGGACTATGTATGTGACTGTTGGGTGTATTTATTTATTATTTATTATTAATTATTCTGTCTATCTCAAATTTTGATTTTGAAATGTAACATAAACGGTAACAATGCACCACCAGCAGCTGCAGGCCATTAAATATCATAAATATTTAACAAAGTGAAAGTGAATTTACGTCGGCATCCATTGATTTACACGAATATTTAATTAACGGGTTTGGTTTGATCATTCGCTTTGGGACGAATTAATTCTGCATGAAATGTCTCTTCGTAAAGTGTTCTGTGAAGTCAAGATACGTCAATAATTCCATTCAAACTTGACATTGAAACTAAGTGATATAATTAAGGAGAAAATCCCACTATTTACAGTGTTTTTTTTTATACGGTGTTTGTTCTTTTTTAATTTAAATGTGTAGGGTGTGTTTTCAATTACGAATTCAGTTCTATATACATGAATGCGCAAGAAAAATTTCAGTGCGAGGGAAATGGCGACATAAAGCGATTTCCACCTGAAAAGATGACAACACTCTGAGTTATAACGACTGAGAAAAAGAAATTAATTTTTATAGGTTAGAATTGCGTAGATAATATCAAATTGTGGATAATAATACATCTAAATAAAAGACTTCATTCAATACCGATCACTTTAAAACTTTGGGCATAATATTTATTATCTGCTTTCATAACACCATCAATATTTAGGAACTGTTTCTAAAAATGCAACACAGTACGAGATATAACAGTAACATTTTACAAACCAAAACAGTATTATATATTCATCCACTATAAAATACTAATAAATAATATAATACTTAATACAATAAAATTAATATAAATATGACAACAAATATCTTGTTAATAGAAAATAAGTACTATGTGTATTGACTTGTCATAAGAGCTAGTTAATTGCCTACGTGACCAATAAACGAATTTCATTTCATCCTTCCAGGGATAGAACCAACAATCTCACGCAGTAAGATTAACCCGGTGAGCTAACTTTCCGCATCCAAACTCAATAACAGTCGGATGAATGTTAGCAGATGAAACGCAATGCGCGCACGCCATGCAGTGAAAGCTGACACGTCACCGCACCAACAGTAATATGTATCGGATTACTATATTATATCTATTGTATGTATATTATTAGTGCCCGATATGGCGATAGGCTCGCCCCCTATCACATCGTGGGATGGAACATACAAGGTGATATGTGGGTGTCCTGGTAGCAGTGAGTTTATGCATGTTTATTATTAATATGACTGCCTCGGTGGCGTAGTTGTATTACGTTACGGTTACAAAGCTGAGGTCTCGGGTTCGAGTTCCGGGTCGCGCAAAGTGATAGTGGATTTTTCTATTCATTATCAGTCCGGAGTCAGGAATTTGTGCTCGATATGGCGATAGGCTCGACCCCTATTACATCGTGGGACGGAACAAACAAGGCGAAATGTGAGTGTCCTGGTGGCGCGTCTGCCTACCCCTCGGGGATAAAGGCGTGAGTTTATGTATGTATATTATTAATATACCGATACCAAGAGTAGTATGTCAAAAGTGGAGATCCATAGTCTCTTCCTACCCGTATGGCACGGGCGTGACATTTATGTATTTAAGTAAGAGTCAAATGTATATTCGTTGATTTAAATATTGTACTGGTCTTAAAAGGCCCAATTGATACTAAACAACTCGAATTTGCATTTATATCTAACACATTTGTGTACGTATAGTTGTCATGTCAGCTTTCCTCGACAATTCTAAGCTACACTTTCTTTTGCAGATTTACGAGACAAATCGGACTTATCGCCTGATGGTAAGTGGTATTAAGATGACAGCTGCTTTAAGTCGACTTGTCTTATCGTAAATAGAAACGGTACTAGACAGTTTATTATATTACGGCGGTAAATTTATAGTAAGCGAGAGCGTCTGTGACTATCGGCTAAAATCATGACGCATTTATTCCTTGCACTTTAACGGTGAAGGAAAAACATCGTGAGGAAACCTGCATACCGTAGTGATTTTAAAGAATTTCTACGGTATGTAAGTCCGCCAACCCGCACTAGGCCAGCGTCAGTCCACCGACTATATGGCCTAACCACTCTCAATCGATTCTCTCGATTGTAGAGTAGGCCCGTGCCTACTCTACAGTCGAGGGCACGGGCCCTGCAGTGGGACGTATATGAAATGAAATGAAAATGAAATGAAAATGAAATGAAAATGAAATGAAAATGAAATGAAAATGAAATGAAAATGAAATGAAAATGAAATGAAAATGAAATGAAAATGAAATGAAAATGAAATGAAAATGAAATGAAAATGAAATGAAAATGAAATGAAAATGAAATGAAAATGAAATGAAAATGAAATGAAAATGAAATGAAAATGAAATGAAAATGAAATGAAAATGAAATGAAAATGAAATGAAAATGAAATGAAAATGAAATGAAAATGAAATGAAAATGAAATGAAAATGAAATGAAAATGAAATGAAAATGAAATGAAAATGAAATGAAAATGAAATGAAAATGAAATGAAAATGAAATGAAAATGAAATGAAAATGAAATGAAAATGAAATGAAAATGAAATGAAAATGAAATGAAAATGAAATGAAAATGAAATGAAAATAATTTATTGAATCCATTAAAATGTTCAACATTGTTTAGATTCAGTCATTTTTTGAACTACCACCCGGTTCGGAAAGCGGTTTTCACTAGAGAAGAACGGGCAAGAAACTCTAGTGTTGCTCTTTTCAAAACCAGTTTACAATGTATGATTATTACAAAAATTACAAGTTGGTTTAAATCAGAGCAGTTCATTAATAACTTGTTATGATTTGCAAGTAGGATATAGTTGAATACGAATAAGTTTACTTTATATTTAATATGGCTGAGAGAAACGAAACGAAGTAACCCATAACGAAGAATCAGTATACTCTGTTTTGCCAACGCAATAAATAATTATAAAAGCGTTAAGTAATCTATTTATCAATTACAAAGTAAGCAAATCGGACAGACCAGTCCACACAAGCAGCACCCGTTCACGAGTATGACGCATGTGCCAGCCATCGGCCTCCTCAACCATGCTACAGGGAAGTGACCGACCCGGCACACGACGCCACCGCAAGCACAGACTTTTAAGCGAGCATGACTTATCCAATCGCTTACAAAGCAAAACAAAACAAAACAAAACAAAACAAAACAAAACAAAACAAAACAAAACAAAACAAAACAAAACAAAACAAAACAAAACAAAACAAAACAAAACAAAACAAAACAAAACAAAACAAAACAAAACAAAACAAAACAAAACAAAACAAAACAAAACAAAACAAAACAAAACAAAACAAAACAAAACAAAACAAAACAAAACAAAACAAAACAAAACAAAACAAAACAAAACAAAACAAAACAAAACAAAACAAAACAAAACAAAACAAAACAAAACAAAACAAAACAAAACAAAACAAAACAAAACAAAACAAAACAAAACAAAACAAAACAAAACAAAACAAAACAAAACAAAACAAAACAAAACAAAATATATGGGCTGATATAGATGTATGACAGCCTCCGTGGCACAGTTGGTTAGACGGCGGCTGTGAAACGAGAGATTGCGGGTTCGAACTTCAATCCTCGCACCAAGAGAAATGTTTGTGTGAACCACAAGTAATTGTTTCGGGTCTGGGTGTTTGTGAGACCGAAAAGTCTCTCGTACTTTCTGATACCCACGATACAAGACTCGATCTAACTGTGGGGTCAGGACTATGTATGTGACTGTTGGGTGTATTTATTGTTTCCCAACCTGGAACAGTGGCACCTCGGGCTACTGTTTGAAGGATACTGGCGTAAGGCTCATCCCACCATGTAGGTTTCATAGACAAGAAAAATACATCACTTATAACTCCACTGGAAGATAACGCTACTGTCATTGAGTTCGCCTTGTATTCTTTTCTGTATATGAAGCCGAATAAAAAAAGAAATGTATTACAATAAAACTTATAAAACGCGAATAAGCACAAAACACATTTGCAAGCCTTATAACGCCCAAAGCTACGCAACTACCATGTTTTGCGTTGATTGTATCAAATATATAAAATAACTAGCATCTTTATATGCAAGAATACATAACAGTTTTATGTAAACACGCCTTCCTTGACATCGTTGAGAGAACATTTAGCACAACGGTCACAAAAGTTCATTGCAACACTGATGGACAAAAGATACATAAAAAGTGAAAAAGTAAATAAATACAACCAACAGTCACATACATAGTCCTGACCCCACATTAATATTAATTAAGTCTTCTGGCGTGGGTATCAGAAACTACGAGAGGCTTCGGTCTCACAAACACCCAGACCCGAAACACATACTTCTGGTTCACACAATTATAATCAAATCATAAATTGAAGTTCGAACTCGCGGTCTCTCGTTTCACAGCCGGCGTCTAACCAACCGCGCCACCGAGGTTGTTATCTAGTAACCCTTCTTTAGAAGCTTCATGGTCTATTATTTTAAATATCTTAGTTAATCCACAACAATCGAAGTCTGGATTGTAGGAGAATGTGGTTAATTACGGTCGATTTTCAGCTGGTACAGTACCATTCAGGCTTTGTACTAGAGCCGACATCAAGAACAAAATCTGTACGTACTGCGCATGCGCACCAAACTCGCGAGAACCTAGTGGAGCGAAGGGGAAGATAGTGTTTGCGTAAGAGTGTGAGTGATAGAAATAGTGGCAAATGCTCCTACTCACGTTTTCTTCTATCTCACTATTTCAATATGTAGGATTTGAATGTTACGATGAAAGATGAGTATAATGAAACGTTAGACGAATGACTAACATGGAACGTAGTTTAAGTGAAAGAGATAACGAATAGAAGTACTAAAGAGTAAAAGAGAGTAAGACGATGAAGATGTTAAGTGAGAAAGGACGGAATAATAGAGAACAGTTAGGAAGACGATGGAAGAAGTGAACGACGTACGACGGAAAGACGAAATAAACTGTAAATAATAATACTGAAGAATATTTAAGCAATATTTGTTTGATTTTACCCGAGACGGAACTATTCCCACAACAATATGACAGGTCTTTAACAGCGAAGGAAAGCATTGTGAGTAACGCTCACACCACAAACATCGTAACAAGATTTTCTATGGTATATGAAGTTCGCCAAACCGCACTAGGCCAGCATGGTGGACTTTACCTTAACCTTAAATCCAAGGCTCTATTGTAGAATCCTATGGCCAATAGTGGGCGATTAGTTCTTTTTATCACCCTGAATAGCGAGACGAGCATGCCATTCGCCTGGTAAGCGATAAGACCGCTCTTGGACAGTAGCTGAACCAAACAACACCATAAATTACAGAGAAGTGCTTAGCATTCTGCGCTCGCCATCCTGAGACATAAGATGTTAAGTCTCATTATGTCCAGTAGTTACTCTGGCTACAACGTCCTTCAGACCGGGACACAACAGTGCATTTACACTGCTGTTTGGCGGGAGAAATAGACATTGCGGTGGTACCTACCCAGGCGGCCTCTCACATGAGAGACCTACCACCAGTTTGTTACAATACCTACAGTGATTTGTAGTCTAGTTGATGCATACGCAACATCAGGGCAGTTGATTAATATTGCGTTATCGACCACGTAATGGCGAGTTTTTGCCCCGATATTAACGATCTTCGAGAATGTTTAGTAACACTAAGAAATGGATGGATTTAATTATAGTAGATTTGTGTTGATGGTTCCAGGTGGATTGTGTTATGTAGGTTATACTGGTTTTTAGCTGGGACTTTGCATAATACAGGGTATATCAAGACCGCGACCGAAAAATTTTTAGTTGCATTGTGTCTGTAGCCGCTAAAACTACCACCTGGCTTCGTTTTCGGTCGCGGTCTTGATATACCCTGTATATAACTTACATACATTTTTATAGTTTATCTTCCTTCTTTCGATTGGAGGCAAGATTAAAATAAAACACACATTTCCATTTACAGTGTAAACAAACATGTATTTTAACATACATACATAAACTCACGCCTTTATCCCCGAAGGGGTAGGCAGAGCCGCCACCAGGACACCCACATTTCGCCTTGTATGTTCCGTCACCACAACGTGATAGGGGGCGAACCTATCGCCATATCGGGCACAAATTCCTGACTCCGGACTGATAAATGAATAGAAAAATCTAATATCACTTTGCCCGACCCGGGACTCGCACCCGAGACCTCAGCTTTGAGCCGTACCGTAAACACAACTACGCCACCGAGGCAGCAAGTAGGTACATGTTTTAATAAATTACCATATTTCCTCCCACTGCTTTAACGTTAAATTAACGTCGAAGAAATCTTCTAAACTGCAAGACAGCTTTCAATATTCATCTGTCAGACTAACATGATCGAGGTAATGGTGCGTCCACTCTGCAGTTACTTTTTATTGAGCAAAGTTTCCAAATCTTACTGATCAACATCTGATAACAAACGTTTTTAATACGCTTTTATTAGCTTCAGACGTATGTATGTTAGTATGTAACAGAATCTTTGAACATGATTTTGACATGATTCATGATTTACTCGAAATTTGGCATTCTTATTAGGGACCGATGACAATTCAATATTTTAAACTAAAAAATGAAATATAAATAGTTAATAGTTTAAAAAACTAAAATAAATACGCTTTTATAGAAAATCCAACTAAAAAATATAAAATAAATTTTAATAAATTTGAATTCAAAATAGTCTAAGAAAAAATGATATTATTAAAATAACCCTTCTAGTCATATCTGTTCATAAAATATTTAGAACTATTGATACCGTGCACCCCACGCTTTTTTACAATAAAATAATTTTTTCTTACACTATTTTTAATTCAAATTTATTAAAATTTATTTTCTATTTTTTAGCTGGATTTTCTATAAAAGCGTATTTTTTTGTTTATTTTTTTATCGCATTGGTCCGGCAAACGAGCAAACAGGTCACCTGATGGTAAGTTATCACTGCTCATGACCATCCACAACACTAGACCATGGATGTGTTGCCGGTCCAATTGGGAGAGCCTTGCCTCCCCATTTATCGCTATAAAAAAAACCTTACATGAAGTAGAAAATGGTTCCGTTTTAACTCTGTCCCAGACCATAATCACCCACTACTGAGCACGAGACACCTCTACAATCGAGAGTTCGATTGAGACGAGTTAGGCCACAGACCACCTCGCTGGTCTAGTGCGCGTAGACGAACTTCTCACGTCATAGAAAATCTTGAAAATCGCTATGTGATGCAGGTTTCCTCACGTTTTCCTTCTCTATCAATACCCATATGGCTCCGAAAAGTCAGTTTCCTGGGATTCGAACCCGCAACCACCGTATCGGCAGCTACTACAGGCTGTTACCAACAATACCATGCACACTTTAAAGTAGATTAATATAAAATATGTACCTAAAATAAAATGTAAACTAGTCTCATTGAAAGACATCTGCCATTGTTGTAAAAAACTAAATTATGTAAACAACTTAGCAAGTCATTCTTTACAAACAATACGGGTTTCTTCACAAGTCGTTTGAAAGCCATCGTTACAAGAATACCTACATAAATTGTATGCATAATTTAGGAGGTTGTCATACTGTCAATACTCCATGCAATTCAGAAAGTACTGAATATATTGACGTAAAACTGTAAATTCGTTGGCAAGCTTTCCTGGCTGTTTATTTACCAGTGGTAAATTAACTAAACTCGCTGCCTCGGTGGCGTAGTTGTATTACGGTACGGTTACAAAGCTGAGGTCTCGGGTTCGAGTCCCGGGTCGGGCAAAGTGATATTGGATTTTTCTATTCATTATCAGCCCGGTGTCAGGAATTTGTGCCCGATATGGCGATAGGCTCGCCCCCTATCACATCATGGGACGGAACATACAAGGCGAAATGTGGGTGTCCTGGTGGCGCCTCTACCTACCCCTTCGGGGATAAAGGCGTGAGTTTATGTATGTATGTATGTAATTAACTAAACACACCCAACAGCCATACACATAATCTTCACATCAAAGGTACCTAAGTTTTGTGACGTGGATAACTGAAGTTACGAGAGAGATTTCGATGCGCGGGGGTCGAACCTTTGCTTTTTCGTTTCGCAGCCGGCGTCTAACCAACGGCGCCACGTTGTCAATGTTTGCGTGACACACAAATAAGCAGCGAAAAAAGACACAAGCCTTGATTTACGGAATACGGGTCAGGATATAATGGCTCAATATGGTTTAGAAGATATTTTTTATTCAGTGTCTGCCTATCAATATGATGAATGTGTTGGCAGAACAATATGCGATAAACTTAAGAAAATTGTGTCTACTTTATGCAAACTGTATTCCAATGAAGCCTTTTTTGAGAATATACATACATACATAAATTCACGCTTTTATCCGAGAAGGGATAGGCAGAGGCGCCACCAGGACACCCACATTTCGCCTTGTATGATCTGCCCCATGATGTGATAGGGGGCGAGCCTATCGCCATAATGGGCACAAATGCCTGACTCCAGGCTGATATTGAACAGAAAAATCACTTGAGAATATCTTTAAACCAATAATGATTGTATGTATTTATCGACCAGTCTGTGAATTATGACTTCTAAACACGCTGCCTCGTAACACAAGCAATGCGTCTTGTTTCGGCGCAGTGCAAGTCGTTATCCACGCGACATTCTTAAAAGTTTCACGCCTCATCGCCGAACATCCGAACACGATTTCTGCGTGAAAATGTTACTTCAACTGATGATTTGCTATCTTTATTGATTAAGACAAAAACTTACAACACAAGACTCGATCTTAGTGTGGGGTCAGGACTATGTATGTGACTGTTGGGTGTATTTATTTATTTATTTATTTAAGGGTCGTTACATTGTATTTTGATTCAAAATCATCGTCAATTAATTATTGGGAACTATTAATAACTTGTTTATGTAAATAAAAAAATGTGTGTGTGTATTAGTGTACACACGTAAGAAGTGAAACTTCTTTATGACATCATTTTTCGAAAAATGATCTACTATTTACAAATTTACAGAATTGGTAAAATAAAGCTAAATTAAATAAAGTTTAAGTTTAGGAGGGGGGAAATTTTTGAGGGAATTTGGGATTTCTATCGGGGCCAATTTGTAGCCCTCACCGAGACGGTTCCGAGGATACCAAGCTCGGTGGGTCCACGACCTTTATTGGCCGAGATAGGTTTAGGGGGGGTGAGGTAAAAAATTTAGGTGGGGGTAGGGGCGGGGGGGGGGGTTTAGGTTTCGTGGGGGGCTATTGGGCACCTTAAAATATTTTTGGGTGGGGAAAGTTGTGGAGGGGGAATTCAGGAATTCTGTTGGGGCAGGATTGTAGGCCTCACCGAGCCGGTTCTAATGAACCCAGGGTCGATGGGTCTACGATGGATATTGGCGGAGATAGGAATAGGGGGGGTGAGGTAAAAATTTTAGGTGGGGGTAGGGGCGGGGGGGAGGGTTAGGTTTCGTGAGGAGGCTATTGGGCACCTTAAAATATTTTTGGGTGGGGAAAGTTGTGGAGGGGGAATTCGGGAATTCTGTTGGGGCAGGATTGTAGCCTTCACCGAGCCGGTTCCAATGAACCCAAGGTCGGTGGGTCTACGATGGATAATGCCGGAGATATGAGTAGGGGGGGTGAGGTATAATTTTAGGGTGGGGGTAAGCGGAGGGGGAGGTTTCGTGGGGAGGCTATTGGGCACTGTTTTGGATTTAGGGTGGGGGAAGGCCAGAGGGGGGTAAGGATCAAATTACAAAAAAGTGGGTGGCACTTAAAATTTTGACGCGTAACGGAAGAATGTGACGCGTAACGAAAAATTTTTTCCAACCCCGATAAAGAAGTTTCACTTCAATAACTTTGTTTAATAATGTTGTGTACAATACTTTGTTTATTTATTTATTATTTATTTATTTAAATCTTTATTGTACACAATTACAAATTAAAATACACAATACAGAAAAAACATAAAAAAAAAAGTACAAATGGCGGTCTTATCGCTCTACAGCAATGTCTTACAGACAACCATGGGATGGATTTAAAAGAACAAATTAATTTGTTTAACAAATTAATTTTAAGTTTTTTCTCTACTAGTTTTACTTTTTAGTTGTCTAAGTTGTAATTTGTTAAATGCTTTTGTACCTAACTCAAATAAAATAAATTAAACTAAAATAAAGGTATTAATGTACTATAAATTGTGCTCAGTGGTGTCTTTATGTTATCTAAGGGCTAATGGTACTGATTGAGAAACAAAGGGTACCTTGACAGCAGCTGGGATAATGCTGAGCAAAAAGAAAAATATTATAAGTATTTTTAAATGCTTAAATAAGTAAATCCTTGCAGAAATTGTGTTCTCAACAAATCACGTCGTTCCAAATAAAAAAAAACAGTTTCCCTAACCCAAGAATCGAACACATTATACTACTACTAAACCAAAGAGGCGACACTCGTA
This sequence comes from Deilephila elpenor, assembly GCA_949752805.1. Lineage (NCBI taxonomy): Eukaryota > Metazoa > Arthropoda > Insecta > Lepidoptera > Sphingidae > Deilephila > Deilephila elpenor. Next base: position 2,585,230 of record OX457115.1, on the reverse strand, counting down.
AGCTGTATAAGAAGTCTTATATGCAGGCAAGTGGGTAGACATAACTGTCATTCGGGTACACAGTTATACCAAGCTTCAACACTGAAACACTTCTGTAATAGTGACTTTTTTTCTATAGTTATTAGGTTTAGGATATTCTATGATATAATAATCAACAGCCTGCGCAGTTAGTTTAGGGCTGTGAAAATAAAGACCGCGGGTAACGAGTATTTCTGACGACTACAGATATTTGTTTCGGGTATTATTGTGACACAGAAGTCTCGCGTAGTTGCCGATTACGACAGAAGAATCATCTTAGGAGACCAGACTATGCATATGACTGTAGGGTGTTTTAATTATTAATTAATTAAGCTTTATGCATACAATATGTTTTAATATTATAACAATCTAACTAGGTACGTTGAAAGAAAACATGTCGAGGCATTCCAACGCCAGTTTTTACTTATTAGCTTAGCTACTTATTACTGTTATAACTTATTGGCACTCCATGATTTATAAATATGAACCATGGATCAAAAATTACAGAAGAATGTGTTTTTATTATATTTGGAAATGAAGCAAAGGACACCAGACACATACAGCCCACATATTATTCTTACTTAAAAACATTACGGTATTTCTTAATTTAAAAATAATCTTTTTTCTCTTTTATTTACACAAAAAATGTATATTTATTGAATCACAAATCGTCAAAGAATTCCATCGATAGAAACACAAACCGCATGTTCCCAACTGTACATGAATGACCTTGTATGTAGCGTTATGCTCACAAATTCAATTTGTTGTCCCGTTACAATGAAATAGTCCACGGCGAGCCATCTGGATGAATCTAGGTTTATGTGCTAAACAGGTTTTATCGAGGCTTCAGGGTTTAAAGCGATGTGTTTTTCAAGCGCGGCAAGCACTTAATTGTACATGATGTTTATTTAATTTTATGCTTTTGTATGATTTATTTACTATAAGATAATGTTTATTTAATTTTATAACTTTTGTTTGCTTTCTGTCTGGTGTTGCAGTGAATGGAATAACGCTTGTAATTTGTATTTAGACTTTATTCTTTTGTAAGATGTTTTAATTGGCAAGTCATACTATCACCGCTGTCCGCTACTGAAAGTTAAGGAAGAAACGGTGAAAGAAACTGTACATCACGGAACGTAATGGATCAATTTATATAACAGAAAATATTGATTTAAACGCCTACAATCAAAATATCAATACTGATTTGATCAATTTATACTCTAAAAACCTATAAATTAAGAATTAGAAATACATTTTTTTCGAACAAATATTTTTCTCAGAGCTAAAATCAAAGAGTAATATGTGTTGCACCACAGATGCCTCCTCGGCCATTGCGTTACGGAGACAGTAATACGTTATGATATACATCTAACATCTTCACATGATTGCTATTAGATCATAATATAGGAAATCATTATAAAATGAAAAATGGGTAAGAATAAACTACATATATAACGTAAGTAACTTATTAGAACACGTATCATACAATACAATTTATTTATACTGCCAAAAATATGTGTAAGCTTTTGCAGTAGTTTAGTAGAGTTTTCCGAAGAATATTTACTTTTAAATAATTCTTACAAATATTTCCGTTCGCCCCGCGATTTCTTCAATGCAAGTTTGAAGACCGCATAAAGAATTACAATTAATTAATACATATTCCTTATTATTAAATTTCAATTTTTCAATAACCGAATACACATATTTGTTGTAATATGCATACATTTTTAACTCAATGATTTCTTTTGACACTCCAGCTTCAATTTGTTTTTTATGTTCTACTTGCATCAAACTGTTCTAAGATTTTTTGCCCAGCTCACTCACCCACTAAACTACCAATTAGTAAGGTAAAGTAGGTTTCACAACATGTTTTTGGATCTAACAGGTCTCATCAAATGCTTATTATTCAAAGGCCGTTGCACAGTAACAAGCTTAAAAATTAATGTGTTTAATCATTTATAGATTTTTCTGTCGAGACCGTTATTTCAAGGATGCGTACGATTAAACTTGATTAAGTATCAAAGTCTGGCATTTTTTTGAAGGTGAACTGTAAAGACTTGGGTTCAATTCCTAAGCCAGGCAAATTAGTCGATGTGAGTTATATTAATTGAAAATATTATGTTCAAATGAAAGTGTGTGATGGAGTTTAAATTTTCTTAAAAGTATTAACTTTGTAAAAATGGTCAGTCGAAAGACTGAGATGTCATATTTAGAGTTTTGTGGACACCACATTTCGAAAACTAGACTCTAAAGTACAAAAGCTGCTTTAAGTTTTTGATACATGTAGTCCCTGTTGCACCAACTAACCTTAATCATAACTAACATTTGCAATTTCATACATCACGCCTATTTTCCAGAAGGAGTAGGCAGAGGCGCTGCCAGGGCACTCACGTTTCGCCTTGATGTTTTGACAAAATCATCGCTATACATTTGACATATTGACAGCCTCCGTGGCGCAGTTGGTTAGACGCTGTGAAACGAGAGGCCGCGGGTTCGATCCCCGCACCGAAACAAATTGTCTGATCCACAAATATATGTTTCGGGTCTGTTTGTGAGACCAAAAAGTCTGTCGTAGTTTTTGATACCCACGACACAAGACTCGATCTTAGTGTAGGGTCAGAACTATGTATGTGACTGTTGGGTGTATTTATTTATATTAAATTTATGGCGTTGATTTAATGTCCCTTTGCTGTAGGCCTTTGGTTATACAACCTTACATATCGCTGCCAAAAGTTACTAAGGTCAAAGCCCATTAAATCCTAAGTAATTAAACACATTAAAATGTAAATTTGGGATGGTTCGCTCGTTGATGACGCAACTAATTCTCATAATCCCTTGTACTTTCACCAGTTCAGTTCGTAACTCCTTTACACTTTGTTTTGTTGTTCAAGTTTCACGTAAGGCGAATTAATTTACAAGAAGTTAGTAGTTATTGAAGTAATTATCCGTTTACAATATTATTTATATTGTGTACGATAATATGACTGCCTCGGTGGCACAGTTGTACTAGTACGATTGCAGCGCTGAGGTTTCGGGTTCGAATCCCGTGTCGGGTAAAGTGATATTGAATTTTTCTATTCATCCTTCAGCCAGAAAGGCTAAAAACCCACAGGTTATAGAAATTGTTCAGAATCATTGTATGGCATACAAGTCCTTGTATTGAACTGTTTGGCATTTCTAGTTTTAATATAAGTTCATTCACAGTTACACAACTTGTTCCGGCAATTATCAGTTAACGTAAATCCATATATGCTTCATCTAAACCGATTTTACTAATAAACTCATCTCAACAATTTTACAAGCATGGAGTTTTAACTTTCCATTTCTCATATTGGTATCACGCCTACCTGTAACAAAAACCGGATCCTATGCAAATTCTTACGTCACACATTACAGATTCCGAAATCTGAATAAACCAATGGGTAAAAGTGTTTCGATAATTTCATAATTCTTCTAATAGTGAAAGTCACAGATTTCCGATTTAGAGGAAATATTCTGATATTGCATTAATTTTAATTGCATCATAACGTTAATAGTCGTTAATTTTTATCTTTAATCGAAAGTTCATTTGCTTTCTTCACTTAATTCATTATTAGCAAATTTTTAATATCAATTTTGATGTTTAACACTTTATTGATATTTTAATTTTGTTTTACGTTTCTGCTTTCGCTGTGATGTTTGATTTTATTGGTTTAGTAAGTAATGCAGCACCATACAATTTATACTAATTAAAATGAACATAAGCTTAGACTAACTGTCCTTATATTCTATTTAGTAAAACCATATCTAATTATATTAGGTAGTGTCTCGAAAGAAATTGTTCAGGAATCCGAATGTGATATAAGAATGGAGTTCGCCGAGCGACTCAAAGCCGTGACAAAATAAAGAAAAAAAAATGGAATTTTGTGACAGAATTTTATCGATGCGGATTTCGCTCTGGGTCAGCATTCTTTATGTTTTTACTAGATAAACTAACTTCGAGTTTGATAGTTCTCATCGGATGAAAAGAAAAAGAAAAATGCTTTTTCGTTAATTAAAGGTTTCTTTCGATGAGAAATCAAACTAAAGCCTCGAGTAAAAACATAAACAAGCTGACCCGAAATTCGCCGAGCGAAATTCTCAAAACAACAATCATATAACATAATATATTAAACTAAACACATAAAAGTATACAACGTTTAACCCATTCATAAATCAATCACCCGTCAGAGATGTTTAATTGGCGGTCCCTTCATACTGCGCGGGACTGATTTCGGCTAAACGATTAGTTAATAGTCTATGTGATAGAATATCTTTGATTTCACTATAATAAGTATGTAAAAGTTATAGAAGCTTCGGTGGCGTAGTTGTACTACGGTACGATTACAAAGCTGAGGTCTCGGGTTCGAATTCCGGGGCGGGCAAAGTTTTCATTTTCAACCCGGAGTCAGGAATTTGTGCCCGATATGGCGATAGGCTCGCCCCCTATCATCGTGGAACGAAATATACAAGGCGAAATGTGGGTGTCCTTGTAGCACCTCTGCCTACCCCTTCTGGGAAAAAGGCGTGAGTTTATGTATGGCAAAATATAGAAGCACAACTACAACGGACTTTGAGGTTACGCAAACACCTAGACCCAAACGAAATACCTGTGAATACCATTACATTGTATGTGACTGTTGGGTGTATTTATTAATTTGTCTATTTATACTCTTTATTGTACTTATCAAGGTCCATAGGAATGTGATACCAATAAAAATTAAAATAGTACAATGGGTGACCATGTCGCATCGAGCGATTTCTTCCTGGCAACCTTTGGATGAACAGGAATTGTAAGAAGAAGGTGTATTTATTTATTATTTATTTATTTATCTCGGTGCGGGACTCGAAACTGTACACTCTCGTCCGCAGCCGGCGTCTAGCCACGCTTCTAACAAAATGAAATTTTATAGAAAGGTGCTATCGTCTGCGACTGGTGTCAAATCGATTATCTATCGGACCTTTGCAGTGAAACCGGTGCAGATGGTCACCGTTGACCCAGATGGTGGTAACGGTAGTCCGAATGTCTAGTACGGCACGCCACGTTACGGTAACCTGCTGTCTTGATGTAATCCCAATCATAACTGCGGATAGAAGTTATTGGTAGTTTTATTGCTCTCAAGGCTGGTAAAAAAAGTTGTCCAGTTTGCAACGCATTAGCAAGCATGGGATGTTCACGTATAAGAAGGACCTTGCCAAGGTTGTAGGAAATCGCTGGATGCAGAATTTCCAACAGGTCACAGGCCTACATAAAATCTCTAGACCTATGTTTAGCAGTAGACGTTAAGTTAGTCTAATCATTGTGGTAATAAAGTGTGGCCTTCCGACCGATGAATAAATTAATTATATGCTCAAAAATCTCATGTAAGTAGGTAGGTATATCAATGAATGTTGGCAATATTTATTTAATATCAGGTATGCATTTTGGATATGGACCTATTCTACAATTTAGAAAGGAAATACCTTTACAAACCAAACCTATTGAAAATTGTTAGACATCACCACCTTTAAAAATATATTGGAGAACTATAAAATATAGAGATTTTTGACAGTATTTTCCTTTACAATTTAACCGTGCAATATATAACTAAAATATTCGTATGTGCACAGTAAGATTAGTTAAATAGTTTACATAACAGTTAAAGATTTTCGCTCTGAACAAGAGCTTAAGTTTTATTACAGTACTAAAACACACAAAATTGCCATCACTTTCGATAATAATAAACTATTAGACACAAACGTCCACCCACAATGCAAACGATATATATTAGTTATTTACGAGAGAAATTAAACAAAATTGCAGGCAGACGACGACGAGTTTCCGTGTGAAATAGGAAACGAACATCGAAACGAATGATAGTTTATTGCTACACTTCGCTTACTCGTTTCAAACTATTCACGATTATACATATTTTTTTACGAATAAATACACCAAAAAATCAGACAATCCTGACCCCATACTTTAAAAATCCTTTTTATTTGACAACTTCCGTGGCGCAGTTGGTTAGACGCCGGCTGTCAAGCGATAGGCCGCGGGTTTGATCCCCGCACCGAAACAAATATTTGTGTGATCCACAGGTATTTGTTTCGGATCTGGGTGTTTGTGCGACCGAAAAAGTCTCGCGTAGTTTCTGATGCCCACGACACAAGACTCTATCTTAGTGTAAGGTCAGAAATATGTGTGACTGTTGGGTGTATTTATTTATTTACAACAATTATACCCAGGTAAGCGATAGAAGAAAGCGAACGAGAAAACCAAAACGAAGATTGCTCGTCCCATCCTAGTCCCGTCCCACTGTTCAAACGAAACTACGTGTGAGTTCTATGCAATTTAACTACGTCATCTTAGCATAAAGCATTCTAATTGTAGTAAGATCAAGAATGCAAAATAAAGAAATTGTTTTGCATTCATGAACGTGCAACTTTCCCAATTATGACCTTTGGCACAATGTATTGTAGTGTCATTTATACAATTAACACAGCCGAACGTACGCAAACGCCCGAATACTCAAACGCCATTTAAACATTAAGTTGCACTTAACTACCCACGTCCCACTCAATCAGTAAATTTAAGCGGGACTTGCGTAAATAAGTGCATCATAATATTTAAGTATTTTTATCAGCCCATATACGTCCCACTGCAGGGCACTACTCTACAATCGAGGGTACGATCATGGTTCTTAAATCTTATTTATTTAGGGACTTTTATTCAACTAAGGCACGTCAGTCCCATCGTACCCTACACAATAACAATCAGATAAATAATATTTTAATTAACAATATTTGGCAAAGACAGACGTTTTTGGTGGGCCGTTCAACTTGTCAGACTCATTGAAGATGATATCTACCAAAGCAACCACGACCCAAACTTCATTATTGCTGATTGTGTGATGTCTGTTGGAGACATGCGCAGACAGACTTTTAGCTTTTATAAAATGACGTATGTCTGAAGTTTACGGGCTCTTAGTCTATATGTATCACATGAAATACACACCGAAATAACACGTAAAAAATATTTAATGAGATAGACTTGTAAGTCAAAACATCACCTGATTCATGAATGCATAACACACCGATCGTGGCATCTCTATTGTGTAACTAGTCGGTGGCCGTTCGAATCCCGAAGCTCAAGGCAGGCGGCTACATTCGAAGCAGACCAACTTTCTGCTTCGACCTTCGACAAATTCAATGGAGATGTGCGGACGTGAGAGAAAATATTATGTATTAGTTAAGAGCTGGGTTTAATTAGTTCGAGTTTTTTTGAGTTTTTCTTGTTGATCAATAATTGGTAATTATAAATGAATGTTGAAATTTACTATTTTTTTAATTTTATCGCGATCTTTGTTTTTTACCTTCCCGTCGAAAATCGTTTAATTTCAACGTGTAACTTTCGCGTAAACGTAATAAATCATATACAGGGTATATCAAGACTGCGGCCGAAAACGAAGCCAGGTGGTAGTTTTAGTGGTTACAGACACGATGCAAATTAAAATTTTGCAAAATTATCGACAGTTTTTTTTTTGCTATTTTTTAAAAATAATTGTTTTTGGGTAGTAAATACCTTGTTATTGCGAAAATAGTTATTTAAACCCTTACGAACCATTGAGTGTTTAAAAATATAGAGGTGTACATCATTATTTTAGGAGAACTATGTATTTATCACCCAAATACGACGATAAGTTAAAATTCACCAAAAAAAAAATTTACGATTTTTTTTGCGAAATTTTTAGTTGCATTGTGTCTGAAGTCACTAATACTACCACCTGGCTTCGTTTTCGGTCGCAGTCTTGATATACCCTGTATAATTAATAAATAAAAACACCTAATAATTACACACTGAAAGAAAGAAAACACATTTATTTTCACAGAATACGACGTACAAACATAAATTAACATGCAAAAAATAAGGGGAAAAAATAAATAAATATCTAATTTGCGCGTCGCGTCTGTGACACTTCGGGTCATCGTATCAAATAGCGAGGCCTCACCCCTTTCCTGGCTAAATCAATACATGCTCACTCCCTCCACTTTACAGCGAAACTAATTCACAACCCTACAATATAAAACACAGGAGAGAAAAAAATACACACTTAGCTCTGATCTCAATGAAGATACAAGTCTTGTGTGGGTATCAGCTACTGACACGTTTCGGTCTCAAATACTTAAACCCGACCCAAATTTTTGGGCACTACAAATCCCAGACCTAACTTTTAATTATACAGGGTAAATCAAGACCGCGACCGAAAACGAAGCCAGGTGATAGTATTAGTGATATCAAACACAACACAAATAAAAATTTTACAAAAAAATGATAAATGTTTTTTTTGAAATTTTTTACTTATCGTCGTTTTTGGGTGAAAAAATACAATTTTTTCCTAAATAATGATGTACACCTTTTTATTTTTAAAGACGCAATGGTAAGTAAGGGTTTAAATAATTATTTTCGCAAAAACTAAGGATTTACCACGTGAAAACAAATATTTTTTAAAAATTGCAAAAAATAATCTGTCGTTTATTTTGGGAAATTTTTAGTTGCATTATGTCTATAACCATTAAAACTACCACCCGGCTTCGTTTTCGGTCGCGGTCTTGATATACCCGGTATAAGGCCGGCAAACGAGTAAACAGCTCACCTCACACATTAACACCGCCTTAGAACATCTACAAAACTTAGATCATAGGTTAGAAGGGAAGAGAAAAGCAGTATTGAAATTTGAGCTATCTCACTGAACGAAACACGACAATTAAATTACAATGGGTACCTTTACAGTTAATTTATTGCTCATCGTATTTTTATACATGGTATCTCAAGACTGCGACCGAAAACGAAGCCAGGTGGTAGTTTTAGTGGTCCCAAACACGATGCAAATAAAAATTTCACCAAAACGGTCACAGATATTTTTTTAGTTTTTTTTTAAAATCATTGTGTTTGGGTGGTAAATACCTAGTTTTTGCGAAAATACTAATCTTAACCCTTAGGTACCATTGCGTGTTTAAAAATCAAGAGGTGTACATCATTATTTTAGGAAAACTATGTATATATCACCCAAATACGATGATTAGTAAAAAATTACAAAAAAAAAGTTGTCGATTTTTTGCGAAATTTTTACTTGCATTGTGTCTGAAGTCACTAACACTACCACCTGGTTTCGTTTTCGGTCGCGGTCTTGATATACCCTGTATAAAAGGTACGGCATACGAGCAAACAGCTCAACTGATGGTAAAAGAACACTGCCGCCTATGAACATCCCCCAGCACTTAGAACATAAATGTATTTCCGGCCTATAAGATCGAGAGGGGAACGGGAAGAAAAACAATGGAAACCGGAAAGGCTATTGGGCATACGGCAGTGTCACTTAATCTTTCATATTAATAAATATAAGTACTCATAACAATATTGTATTGTAGACAGTTAAATAAACAAATGTTTACAACGTAATAATTTATGTGTTCACCGGTAGAATAAAAGTCACTGAGACTATTTACAAGTACATAACTCTGGTAACAATGGTTCGTAAATTATAATCTTACTTGAGTATTCCATTTCAGTCTCGTTAATCAGGTTTATTATCAATTTCATACACTGTTAACAATCTTAGGAACTACTGTTTCGAATTGAAAAGTCTTATAGTGCATTTAGTTAGACGCCGGCTGTGAAACGAGAGGCCGCTGGTTCGATCCTCGCACGGAAACAAATATTAGTGTGATCCACACGTATTTGTTTCAGGTCCGGGTGTTTGTAAGCCCGAAAAGTCTCTCGTAGCTTCTGATACCCACGACACATTAATCGATCTTAGTGTGGGGTCAGGACTATGTATGTGACTGTTGGGTGTATTTATTTATTTATTCAGAAGAGCTTTAGGGAACTCATTACTCGTCCCAGGGGTAAGGATTGTGTAACTGTTTAATTAAAGGTATTAGATTTATTATAGGTTGTAAAAGGATTGGATGCAGGCTGCTACCACCAAATCGCTGCTGGACTTTTTAATTCACGGAGTTAAATTTTAATATACATTGCTGAGTCAACTGTCAAAATAATCAGCTATCTTTATTCATATCTAAGAATTCCCGAAAATAGACCAATCAAAACACATCAAATGTCAGCGTGACAATTATTATGAAACGATTGGCCAATTTTTGCGATGGTTCCCTAAATACAATACACATCATTATCATTCATAATTTCGGTCGTATGACTGTAACACTCATTTTTCTATATTTATCCATAACTTACTTGCAATGTTCAGCATTTTCCAGGATATTATGATTTATAATATGATTGACAGATTGACTGACGTTAATCCTGTCCAGAATTAGCTTATAATTTAACCATATTACCTGCCACGGGTCTTTACTTCTATTAATTTTGAAATTCATAAGCTTAAGTACTCAAAAAAAACATACAACTTCACAAACACTCCCATATAATCAATAACCTCATAAAAGTCATGAGTCCGTGTTGATTTTTGCCGTAATTTCTAGAATTACGATCACATTACGTGCATAATGTTCAGATAGTAGAGAACTGGAAAGTATTAATTCACGTAGAAAGTGCCGAACACTACGGACTCGTGTATGCTATTTGATTTATTATAAAACCTCTTTACATTGACGTATGTTTAATTGGAATATGGCAATAGGAAAGCAGGTAGGGGGTAAATTAATATGGATATAAAGACGTAACTTGGGGCTACCCTAGCTAGGACCATATTCTATTAATATAATCTTCTGCGTTGATATTCAATAAATAAATAATAAATACATCCAACAGTCACATACATAGTCCTGACCCCACACTAAGATCGAGTCTTGTGTCGTGGGTATCAGAAACTACGAGAGACTTTCGGTCTCACAAACACCCAGACAGCTGGCGTCTAACCAACTGCGCCACGGAGGCTGTCTGTTGAAACTGACTATTACACTTTACATATAGATTAAACTCCCGTACTCAGAGACATTTAATGTCAATTAAATAGTTCCTAAGTGGAGGTTTTACGCAGACAATCTTTATTAAGAAACTATTTAATTAACATTAATTGCGTCTAAGTGTAGCAGTAAGTGATTTTTCTTTTAATGTTACTTAACTACTGTATGAGGCGCGATACAGCACAATATATTAATAAAACATAACGTTATAATAGTTAGCTATAAAACAAACCCGGAAAAAAGATTTATGAATGAATTTAAAATATTTATGAATTTCCATTATCTTCAGCTATCTAAAGTCTATTGTAAATTATAGATCTCTTTCAAGGTTTTCCACATCGAAATTCAGCCTCTGATATTACCCAGTGAAAGCCACGTACCAATAAACACGATGACGATCACAAATAAAGTGGACCAACAACCTAATGTGGGTGACTAACTTAGGAACTCAGGAACTTAGGAAGTCCTGAAACGCCTTACTATGAAGATTCTTAAAATCATATGCGAATGATAAGTTAACATTTATAGAATGAAATACCTAAGAAATAGAAGCTGGATTTCTATGAATTTCTGAAATAAAGCTTTCGTTAAAGTATAAGATAAATCTTGATTGACATAATACTGAGTGGTCAATTTTCAATAACATCGTCAAGGTCGTCGTGTAAATGATAAAAACAAATGACAACAATTTAAAATATAAAAAGGCGAAGGCCGTTATCTGTACATCCTATGAAAGTGCAAGTGGAAACGCGAAGGCGCGGGCCGGACGGTTCCGTTTCTTTTTTTTATCTGTCGCCATCGTCTACCAAACGAGCGGAGTTTTTTTTAACGCGACCTCTAACCATAACTTTCTCGAGAGTTAAAAACCCAACAATAAACTTCTGCTGTGTCATTATGAACTTGAAATATAAAGAACGAATGATTGCCAATCCTTGACCGAGCTCTCATCAAAAACGCTGACTGACAAATGGATGACATACACGGAACAAGATGGCGACCATTGTCATAAACAATGCTAAAAGTAAGTTCGCGCCTTTTATGGACAATGGACTTCTTAGTAATAAAACTGGTGTATTACTTGCTTCTTACACTGGTAAACAATGACGATTATTATCTAAACCAACTAGTGTAATAAAATATTATATTTTTAACACACGGAACGCAACGGCAGCCATGACATACTGCCAAAGCATATTAAGTGTAATTTTTAGTCGCAACATAATCATAAAGTTTATGACCGCGTGTAATATACAAAGATTTTGTCACGTTCAAACGGAGAAAATTACGTAAAATCTATCGCGTTAGCATTAAGAAAGTCAATGAATATGCAAACAAACTTTGCACACAAAACATAAAATTAAAACAAATGTAAGTTTGTAATACGAAACGCTAGAAAATAATGGTGCGTTGCCTTCTCTGATTTGGCAAGAGCATTTCATATCGACTTACTTAATAAAATAATGTACATCAATAATTTTATCCATTAAGCAAACGTGTGTTACGAAGTGCCATAGAGAAACCCAAGTCATTCTGAAAGTGTGTTGAGTTCAACAGTATAAAGGCGAATATGAGTAAAGCAATGAGCGCCGCTTTTACCACTGCCTAGCGTAAAAATGAATAATAAAAGTGTGTTAAATTTCACAATTGAAAGTGGACGGATAAAAATCCGATATTAAATCGACGTTTTATGTGATTTATGAAGGATTTCGGATTCTGGGAATTACGACTTGATACTTCGAGATGCCCAGTTATTATATTAATTATAACATAAATTCAGCAAACGAGTAAACGGCCCACTTTGAGGGTAATTAATTACCGCTACCTATGAAGAATACTTGGAACGTAAATACATTTTTTTTGTTGCTATGACTGTCGAGACGACTATACCATTCGTCCGATGGTACGCAGCATGACCGCTCATAGACAGTAGCAAAACCAAACAACACCATGAATGACAAAGCAATGCTTGGTATTCCACTGCGCTCGCCATCCTGAGACATAAGATGTTAAGACTCATTATGTGCAGTAGTTACTCTGCCTAAAATGTCCTTCAAACCGGAACACAACAGTGCATTTAAAGAAGAAATATACATGGCGGTGGTACCTACTCAGGCGGCCTCTCACATATGAGAGACCTACCACAAGTGCCATAATACATTGCCAGTCTCAAAAAAACTAAACGGAATGAGAGGAAGAAAGACAGGAAGAAAGAGCTATTCAGCTTCCGACAATCCGAGCGAAACACGATAGCAAAGCCGTAGCTAGAAGTCGATTTTCTGTGAAACAGTTGTACTATCCCGGTCAAGCCGGCCCATTTCTACAAATCCTCAAGTAACTACAGTGTGACTCGCTTTTTTTAACCGTAACATACTAAATATGCCTACGATAAGCGAAGCATTGCTGTACTTATGAACTTCTAAGAACGTACGCCACTTTTAATACGGTAGTTCTTCTAAAGTGTTACAATTTAAATTTTACGCGTTATTTTCCTTATTTACATTTACTGTTATTTCACTATGCAAGAAGACACGTTTCGATAAAGGCTTTATCAGTTCTAATTATTGCTAACTCATTGATACTATAATATATAAATAAATAAGAGACAAGAATCGACGAAGATTTTATGAATTTAAGTCATCCGTAATTTACGTTTATAAATAAGTTGATAATTTATTTGCATTTTTAATGAACATGACAACCAATTTTTGCGACTTTTTTTTAACCCGACGCGACGCTCTGCGAATCACGAATGGGAAACCAAATAAATTGTCTAACCGGAGTCAAATTGCGCTTATCACATGAAAAATATGGATTTTGTAGTTCCATATTATGTAATAAATGTTTCTGAATGCAGCCGGCTTCTTTAAGAATACGTGAAATGAATAAAGATTAGCATTGCATGTAGTAGCAACAACCTTTGCTAAGAAAGGTCATCGCATTATAAACATCTGAAACGGCGAAACACTTTTCATCTATGCAGCTTTTGTTATCGCGTAACGTTTTCGCAAAGGTTGTTGACCTTTACACACATAAACCAAGTGATTGCATCTTATAATTACTAAAGGATAACCTAAAACTGCGTAAAGCAGCAGACCAGCTCTGTGGTGTACCTTGGGAGAGGCCTATGTCCAGCAGTGGACTGCAACGGGCTGATGATAATGATGAACCTAAAATTATATAAATTGTGACAGCCTCCGTGGCGCAGTCTTGTGTCGTGGATATCAACTACGAAAGATATTTCAGTTTCACAAAAACCCAGAGCCGAAACAAATATTTAATATAGCATGCGGTTCACACAAGCATTTCGTTTTTCAGCCTCTCGTTTCACAGCCGGCGTTTAACCAACTAAATACACCCAATATTACCACTACTTTGCAGCTAAGAAATCGATGTAACCCCTTTCGTCTTTCCATACTTTTCCTTTTCCTCTTCACCCAATTTGCTGGGCCGGCAACATATACAGGGTATCTCAAGACCGCGACCGAAAACGAAGCCAGGTGGTAGTTTTAGTGGTTAGAGACTCGATGCAAATAAAAATTTCACCAAAACAGCGACAGTTTTTTTTTTTATTTTTTTTTAAATCATCTTTTTTGGGTGGTAAATACCTAGTTATTGCGAAAATAATAATTTAAACGCTTACGTACCATTGAGTGTTTAGAAATAGAGAGGTCTGCATCATTATTTTAGGAAAGCTATGTATTTATCTCCCAAGGTACGCCACAGAGCCCGGTTTGCTGCTTTACGCATCCAGTCGCTGCCGGCCCTCTTGTGCAAGTCGTCCCGCCATCTGGCCAGAGGACGTCCCAATGTCCAGCAGTGGACTGCAACGGATATAAGAGAGTGTGCCAGTTTTAAACTCAAACCAGGGCGCGAATCACATACGCACGTTACTAGTTTCCGAGCAGTATTTGGTCTCACTACAGTACCAAAATCCTACGACTAACGCGTGTTTCGATGTCAAAGTATTGTTCAAATATTGGCATTTGCGATGTTTGGACCAAACATTTCATAAATAGGATTATAAGTTCCGTACATTATTAGTTACAAGTTATTATAAGTTACAAGTACGTTGTAGACAGATATTACCCTGGTTTGGAATCATTAATTAGTTGTTACAATTTAGTGGAATATATAACATAATATTCTTGACAACTACGCAAAAAACTTGAAAGGAATAACTATGTAAATAAAATAAATATTTTGATTTAACTTTGAATAACCAGCACGCACATGCGTTCATAATACCAACCGACAAACAGGAAGTTATAAAATAAAATAAATATAAATTACATAAACAAATAAATTAATTCAATATTAGCCCAAAAACTAATGTTATACAAGGCTATTAGCATTTCATTTTCGCAACAAAGTATATTTTTGGTGGCATAACAGTCGAATATTCACGAAACTTGGGAAAAACAGCGACTCGACCTGACCTCTTCCGAGTAGGCATCATTTATCTATTATTATTACATTTAGCGACATAAATATTAATCAGTTTTATATTTAAAAAAATTCAAGGATTAAATTATTATTATTGCTAAAATAATAATTTAAGCCCTTGCGTACCATTGCGTCTTTAAAAATAAAAAGTGTAACTACATTATTATTTCACAAAAAACCACGTATAAACACGTATATACCATCTGAACACAACGATAGGTAAAAATTTACAACAAAAATTGACGGTTTTAGTTGCATTGTGCCTGAAGTCACTAAAACTACCACCTGGCGTCGTTTTCGGTCGCAGTCTTGATATACCCGGTATTATAAACAAATGAAAAGTCAGAAGACGTAAAAAAACCTTCATACCATAGCAATTTGTAATGTAAGTCCGCCAACCCGCACTAGGCCAGCGTGGTGGACTATATGGCCTAACCACTCTCAATCAATTCTTTCGATTGTAGAGTAGGCCCGTGCCCTGCAGTGGGACGTATATGGGCTGATATAGATAGATAGATAGATAGCAATTTGTAAGAATTTCTATGGTATGTAAATTCCGCCAACCCGCACTAGACCAGCGTAATGGACTATATGACCTAACCCCTCTCAATCGTACTTTCAATTGTAAAGGTGGCCCATGCCCAGTGATGGGACGTATACGGGCTGATACAGATACATATATCTACATTTGCTTTGGCATTGGAAAGTTATACGTTAAAGTATCTCAAACGCATTCACGAGCCCTGAAAACATTGTACTCCTTTTTAGGTAGTCGGTCAAAAAACCTGTCAGAATCTACTACTATAAAAAAAACATCACATGACTTCCGGTTAACTGTTACGTAAAAACTAGTTATATATATATACCTAGCTTCAAACCCGCGCCAATCTAGATTCCGAGATGAGAATTTCTTAATTTCACCTCGTTAATTTGATTTCTAAATGGTAATGCTAATTCAAGACTGTTTTTAACTGGTGTTATGCACTGTTAGGAAATTCGATCTTATATTATTTCTGCCTTTTAAATAATAAAAGTTGGAGATTATCGCTTCAATAGCGTAATGGCTATAAGGGCTGTGAATCGAGAGGTCTTGGGTTCGAAGCTTAGATGTAAAGATCCACTTTAACTCTCTGTTATTCGTCCCAAGTTAGGTTTTAGATAAGGCAGTGTAATTTGCCTAAGGTTTTCGAATTGAAAGATTTACTTTATCATGAACTTTCTCGAAATATTCACATAAGATCAGCAGTAAGCTAAATAAGTCAAATTATTCTGCAACATTAATTATTAACTACAATATAGACTAGCAAATACCTTTTGCTTTTTTTTGTACGACAAAGTTGTTACAATACACTTGACGGTAATTTGTAAGTCCAGGTCCATGATAGAGAATCCATCGACGAGAGACTATCTCTCGTTGGTTCACAATATCATGGCAATATCGTTTGAAGTAATGGTTTGATAATCACTTTAACTCTAATCTGAGGTAATTTTGTCCTTTATTGGTTAGGCGACATGAAAATGAAATTACATAATGTTGGAGAAATACATGTCACCATGACTACTTGATCAGGCACATATGTGTTTTTAAAAACCGAGTATGACTCTAAAAATAAACAAATACGCCAAACACACACAGTTCTGACCCTGCATTAAAATGATCAAGTCTTGTGTCGTGGGTATCAGAAACTACGAGAGTCTTTTCGATCTCACAAACACTCAGAACCTTAACAAGTGCTTGTAGATCACACAAAAAAATATCTCGAGACGAGTTCGAGATGCGTCATGCGATATTGTACCTGCGGCCTGTGGTTTCTAAGACAGCGTCACAACGAACTGCGCCACGGATGTCTAAAAAGTAAAAACTACTACAGCTTTCGTGTTAAATGTCGATATAAAAAATTTATAAAGTATTCTATACAGAATAAAACTAAGGGTCCCATTAAACCTCTGTGATTAAAAGTCATATAATGTCACAAAATCAACAAGCTCAGACCAACAAAAAAATATATATCTTTAAGCATCAACACGACCAATTCGCAGGGCGTCAAATTTCGAAATACATTGCTGGGTTCATATGAAGTGAAAATGCACGCGTTTCGAAATATCAGGCATTAGCGTCCATCGTAAATGCAAGCGATTAGCCTCGATAAAGTCGTGATGTGTGATTATTGCACCTAATGAGACTTAAGTACGCGTAACGGACATACACCGAGCACTTTAAAATCATACGATACAATTGCTTCCCGGAAAATAAGACTTTAATAAAGGGAAATAGATGTTTTATAGAGGAATTTAGCAAAGTGCCAGTATAAAAACATCAAGGATTTTTAAGTGTTGTTTTAATTAATTTTTTTAACTAATTGCGTCGTAAAATTAAATTGCATTTTTGTAGTTATTGCTTCACATTATTTTCAATTTGGTAATTCAAGATTAAAGTCATAATATTGATCGTCAATTAATTTTAAACACTAACACACCAAAAAAATTATTATAAATCTGAAGAGAATTAGTCATCATATCGTTATAACACAAATATCTTTAGATGTAGCCTTGTTTGAATAATGCTGCGAAACCGCTACGACTTGTTTTCATAACCCACTAAAAATGCTACATACATGTCAATCAAGAAATAAATTGCAAGCAAAACTCACCATAATAAAGGCTGAATTCATCCTCTTTAGTGTAAAATCCAAAAAGTATTTATTAATGTTGCAATAAACCTATTTAAAACATAAAAAACTGAAACGAAGATGTTCGAAATTCAAACACAGAACGGAATGCACATCACTTGTCAAATTACGTTCGAAATTCGAATCACGCGCGCTCTAATCATAGTCATTTTTATTTTTTTGTGTCGCGTGCGAGTGTACGATGGAAATCTGCGGACTAGGTTCGGAAGTATGGCGTGAAACGTGCACCGATTGCGCCGGACGGTGGTCAACTGTTCGGATCGACAGATCTCCACGCGCAGTATGAGCAGATTCAACACTTATAATTTTAAAGTGAAAATTATGCATTATTATTATTTTCTTCACTTTTTTAAATGCAAAGGACGTAGCTCGTATTCAGATCCTTACCCTTTGGCCACTTCTTGAAAGTTTCGTAATTATCGTATTAAAATGTGCCAGTTACTCACATACTTTCACTGAGTGATGTTTCTAATGATGATAATAATATTCATGAACATTTCGTACTCATTACAGAACAAGCATTCATGAATATATTTAGCGAATACAACGTTAATTAACTGCAAGATGACCGCACTACTAAAGGGCTTCCTATGAAAATATTATTTTACCCAATTTGTGGCCATTTCACTGCGTACATAATATTAGGAAAAGGAAAAATAAAAAAAATAGTCATGTGTTTCTTTTGTATTTTAAAACATCCTTAATGCGTATTTTTTATGAATATTTCGTAACGCCAATTTAAAATAGATTAACATGTATATACTTTCATAAATATAGACAAAAATAAAATTGAGTTCATTATTTACAATTACTTACCTACATTAATAAAAATGACTAAGCTAATTTTACCCACTACATATTGACCAACCTCAGTAACACCGCATCAGTATACACTTTACAATACCCTTTCCTCTTAATGTTACAAATAAAACATAAAATTGTCTATTCCATTATAAAATCCATCATAAAGACAATAAGGCTGAATGCGAATGACTTACGCCAGTCGAGTTCAAAAACTAATTTGAATATTAATCCAGCCATCTGTTACGATACAACATGAATGCGTTGGTCGTGAAAGCAGGTCCGAGAGAGCGTTTACCTTTGTCCAAACGATAACTGTTCAAATGAACATAAGTGCGTGACTTGTGTGTCTGGCTTTAGGTCTGAAACCAAGGTCGTTTGAGGTTTTATTGGAGTCAAAAATATTTTCTTTGACCTACTCTTATATCCGCACGTGTCGGCACAATGTTATGATTTTTGTCCATTTTGCATTTGCACTTTGTTTCGACTTTTATTGCGCGGATACCTAGCGAAATTGTGCATTTCGCTGCCATTATTTCCACAGATATAATTTGGGGCCTTTTAAGCCGTAAGTAACTCGGTTACTTGTAGACAAGTAAGTGCTTCAACTTGGGCCGTATAATCGCTGAACATCAAGCGAGGGGCAGTTAAATGCGACCCTATTCAGTACCTATAAAAATGGAATATAATTTTACACTGCCTGTCTGATAACCCTTTCCGAAATTGGTCATAGTGACCCACACTAGGCTTATTCGGGTTGGTAAGCTGCACAAACATAGAACATTCTGGAATTCTCTCAGTTACATATGCAGGGCTCAGTAGTCAGTTCTCGTGTACTGCTGTCACCGCGTCAATAATATAACCGACACCAAATAATTTCTAACCAATGTGATAGAAACATTCGACCACACTTCACTTTTACGCTAGATGTTACTGTCGTTCCATTTGCCGATCAAGTTTATTAACAAGATAATACGCACAAACGGGAATGGACATATGCGGAGCCAGGGGTACGCGAGATAGGCAATAACCCACAGCGTCGCGTTCTAAAGTTGAAAAAGAAAGGAAAAACCTTTCTTTAACACAATCCCTAAAATCCGCAATCACTCATTCTAAACTATTATACTGGTTTGCAAGAATCTGGCAGTAGAAAAACGCCACAGTTATTTTAACAAATTTATACTTTGTTACTGTAGCAAAATGTATGATGAACCAAGTCGAGTGTCTCAGTTATGCTAAAATGTCCAACTACCTACATTTAATTCATTTTCTGCCAGTACACAAAGTCAATAACTACAAAACATATTGTATTGAATTTCAAAAGCTGAGTACCTAATCCAAATAAGTAAAAACTCTGATTAATTTGACGTCAATAACTGTTTTCTAATTTTGTGTGTACTTTGGCATACCTGGGCCCCGCCACTGATATCCATCAGCACAGAAAGCGCACCCGCTATCTCCGCTAATGTCCAGCTCCAGACACGCGACTGGCCATGCGCGCTCGACAGATGTCAAGAATACCATAGACTAGAGAGTGTATAGAAACCAGACACTTGTTTTTATGTCTAGTGAAAACTCTTTGTCATAAAAGTACATGTATGACTCAAGAGGTTTGGTCTAAGATCCCTATATACAACGACCTTCACCGAGATGCTTATTTAATGAAACGTATTTTAAATATTATTTAATATGCCAATAAATATATTCCATATGGGTTGCCTAACAAATTTTAGTCCAGAGTATTTTTAATTAATAATTAAAAAAAAAATGTTTTTTAAACATTCCACCCGTTATACCAATCGAAAGTATGAAGCCCATAGAATATGCAAACGTTAGGTTGCCTATTCTTTTCCGGTCACAACTATCGGGTTGCCAGGTGTAAACAGGTAAATCTATAGTACTATACTAGCATTTTGCAACGGTCTGATTATTGAATCAAACTTTAATAAAATAAAAGATTATTTTATTATGAACACGGTGGTATAGGGTTGCCTGCGAAAAATCAGTCCCGAATTCCGGTTGTCGAATTTTAAAAAGTAAAATATCGCTGCGAGTGAATGTGTGCGACTGAGAGGTCCCAAACCAACCATCCCATGCGATAGAAAAGGACACAGCATAGCAGCTGTTTAAAGTCCGCCCATTTAAAGAAAGAGAGTGCGCATGCTATTTGTGCTTGGAAATGAAAAGGATAGCGATAGACTCGTATATGCTGTGCATCATTTTGGAGTAGAGACAGAGTACATTATATATCTGAGATAGAGATATCAGTCACGATTTTGCACACTAACGACAACTTTCGTTTAGTTTTGTAACTATCTATCAATGGCACCTTTAATATACTTGTAGTTTATAATAATATACTAATATATTAATATACTCCAAAATGATGCACAGCATATACGAGTCTATCGCTATCCTTTTCATTTCCAAGCACAAATAGCATGCGCACTCTCTTTCTTTAAATGGGCGGACTTTAAACAGCTGCTATGCTGTGTCCTTTTCTATCGCATGGGATGGTTGGTTTGGGACCTCTCAGTCGCACACATTCACTCGCAGCGATATTTTACTTTTTAAAATTCGACAACCGGAATTCGGGACTGATTTTTCGCAGGCAACCCTATACCACCGTGTTCATAATAAAATAATCTTTCATTTTATTAAAGTTTGATTCAATAATCAGACCGTTGCAAAATGCTAGTATAGTACTATAGATTTACCTGTTTACACCTGGCAACCCGATAGTTGTGACCGGAAAATAATAGGCAACCTAACGCTTGCATATTTTATGGGCTTGATACTTTCGATTGGTATCGAATTTATCTAATAATCAAACGGGTGGAATGTTTAAATTTTTTTTTTTTTTAATTATTAATTAAAAATACTCTGGACTAAAATTTGTTAGGCAACCCATATGGAATATATTTATTGGCATATTAAATAATATTTAAAATACGTTTCATTAAATAAGCATCTCGGTGAAGGTCGTTGTATATAGGGATCCTATGCTAGTTGTAAAGAGTAATTATTTAACTAAGAACATGTTTTGGAGCGATGTTATGAAAATAGGTGCTTATGAACTTACATACCATATTGTGATAATCAGTCCTTTCTCAACTCTAATTCTGAGTTAGGTACTCGTAAAGACGTAAATATGTACAAATTGGTTAGACGCCGGCTGTGAAACGAGATGTCGCGGGTTCGATCCCCGCACCGGGGGATATTTTCGGGTCTGGGTGTTTGTGAGACCGAAAAGTCTCTCGTAGTTCCTGATACCCACGACACAAGACTCGAACTTAGTGTGGGGTCAGGACTATGCATGTGACTGTTAGGTGTAGTTTTATTTTATTTTAATTGAAGTATTTGAATACACTAATGCACTGGAACTTATCATAAAGCAATTAGGGATACGAATAGCCAAGGAATAGAAGAATATTATACTCCTTTTTATTACTGAAGACAAGTCTAACCGAGTCCAAAAAAAGTTTCCGATAACATTTATTAATTTACTGCACCTGGGCAATTCCCATTACATCATGAATCATAAATATTAATTCTGATTAAAAATTTCAAAACCCCAATTAGGCAATATAAGATAAAATATTTAGCAACATCGTCTAGATAGCCACGACTAGAAAGAGTCCAGAAGCGATTTTTGTGGCATCTAGCATACTGTAAAGCCCAAAGCAACTTTTCACTTATAACAGCCACCAGTATTTCAAGATGCTCAGCCCTGTCGAAATAGCCTCAGTGATTGTAGTGAGCCACTATTTCTTTATAAACTGGTCAGAAATAAAATAGACTGCACTAACTTGTTGAATCAAATAAGGTTCAATGCTCCTTCCCGCTATCCTCTTAGTTAAAATTACACCTCTCTGTCCTCCCCGTCGAAGAACGGTTCTAGGCACAAATTCACTAATACTAATGGTCTAATACATAGACAGATTTAAAACCTATTTTAGTTATCAAATGGTTTGTCTTCTTCGCTCAAACTGAATTCTAAGTCGTTCGAAAGGGACAAAACATTCGATAACTAAAATTGGTTTTAATTCTGTCTATGAATAAGCTCGTTAGACTCTGCCGGATCTTGAACAGTTGCAGAGATGTTGTGGACTTGCATTTTGCATATGTTGAAATTTTTATGAGATAAATGTAGATTTTATTTTTTACAAAATATTAATTTGTTCTTTTTAGAAGAATTTTTTTTTTATGATTTTGAATATTTTACTTACTTTTGAAATTAATTATTATTGTTATCATGGTTTCTTTGTTTTATGTAATTTAAAATATTTTTTATTAATGTGAATTTAAGTAATTTACATATTATGTGAGTTATGCGGAACTAGCCTATAAGAGATTGTTATGCTTATATGTTTTTTAACCGCCTGGTTATAATATAGACATGTTATGTTAAACAATTGTTGGATGGTGTTTACAATAAAATAAAAAAATAAAAAATAAATAAATAGCTTGATACATATCGCATCTGCACCAATACATATTCTTTGAATAATATCGCCATTACCGGCTGCACGGCGATCCGTTATGCGCCTATTAATTATACCATGCTGCTTCTTATACAAATGATTGAACAGTGATTCGCGAACCAGTGGTTCTTAACCTTTTATGACCACCAACTATCCGGCCTTTATATTATTTTACAAAAAGGTTAATATTTTTATGATCCCGTTATGCTTGCTTAATATCCTGAAGATGCCAATCATTTTAACCGTAATCAGACGCAGTACTGGTACTTTGCCGTCTGCCGAGGTAAGATAATAAAATAAACAAATGTTTGCGAGGAGTTTGTGAACTACTTTAGTCTTCAGATGCTTTAAGTAACCAGTAATTCAAAGACCAATGTTTGTAAAGCCCGCAAATATTTGTCTCGGGTCTGGGTGGTGTTTGTGACACCGAAAAGTCTCTCGTAGTTTCTGATACCCACGACACAAGACGCCTGACGCGATCTTAGTGTGGGGTCAGAACTATGTATATGACTGTTGGGTGCATTTATTTATTATTATTTAATTACTTTACTTTACTTACTTTAATTTATCGTATTATGTATGTGACTGTTGGGTGTATTTTTCATAGACCACTGGTTAAGAACCGCTGCAGTGAATGAATATGCAGTGTGGCGGTGGACGTGGATAAATCACTTGCTGTTGAAGGTGTTCAAGACCTGGATGCTTTCAGAAGTGAAACGCTTCTCTATAATGATGTTATCGTTTTGATTATTCATGATTTATTTTATGCACTGTACTGTATCAGCCTATATACGTCCCACTGCAGGGCACGAGCCTCCCGTACAATCGAGGGTATGATTGTGATGGGTTTGGCCATAAAGTCCACCACGCCGAACTACTGCAGGTTGGCGGACTTGGTACGTAAAGTTCTTCGTCTCATTCTTTACATACTTTAGTTTATTTTATGTAATAAAGATTTTTTGCGACTTGTAGTTTGATTTTAATTGCATATTGACTTACCTGGTGGCACGGGGTTGTAGTGCGTCGCTGAATGCAAGCCGCTTCCAGCTGATCACTGTGGAGATCGTTGAGGAATGCCTATTTTGAAGGGATGACTTCCTATGGCTGAACATAGATACAAGCAAGCAGTTTACTAACGGTCTTACCCTATAATCTGGCTAACTTTGACAAGAAAATAAAATGGCTGTAATAGTTAAAGATCGATGCAATTTTATGTTTCAACAAACAAAGGTAGATAAACTTAAATAAAGTTACTAAAAACCGAATGTACCGACATCTACATTTTTACTGTGGTATCCAACACGAATGGTCTAGATCTGGCTAAGCTTTTACACACCCTTCGTCGTTAGTCGTAAAGTAGTACGATAACTTTTAAATAGATGGCACTGTTCCACAAAATAATCTGACCATTAAGTTAAGGCGGTTTGCACACTGCCCCGCATCGCGCAGTGTAGCGCGGTGATGCGTGTGCCTACTTTGCTTGTTAGCATCTCTTTTTCTTTTGAATAACGTGTAGTACAACACACTGAAAACGCATTCGCGCGCAGTGTTGCAGATCACGCGCCTACATGCAGACACGCGCCCCCGCGCATGGGTGTGGGCAAGACGTAAGGCATGGCACACAGTTCTGCAGCACGGTGCGTGATTTTGTTAAGGCTAGACGAATATTTTGAAATGAATTTCGATATTGATCGCTTTATGTTTGAAATCGAAAGTCGAGAAGCGATTTGGAGGAAAAATTTTTTAGTTGCGTTGTGTCTGTAACTATTAAAACTACCACCTAGCTTCGTTTTCGGTCGCAGTCTTGATATACCCGGTATATACAAATTAAAGAAAGTTCTTCTTAGATACCCTCAGAAAATTGGCCAGCGTATATCCGGTTTCGTACCGGCATGATAGTGTTCTCGAAAATAAAAATGCATTTTACAAAATATTACATACTACATTTTATTAAAAATCAAAATGAGCTGGATCGTTGTTTATCGATATATCATTATACAAATGGCTAAAATATAATATACATTATTAAAATACGTGCCTTTTAAGTACCCGAGGGAATAAATCCTGTTAAAATTTACCAATAAAGTCGCATGATGAGGGACAAGTAAATACTGAAGTTAGCTTATTACTACCCATTTTACTATGTGGTTCGATGTGCTACTAACTTCACATCGGTTCCAAATTTAAATATTTCATGTAATTGTGTAAAATCTTTTCTCAAATATTTGACCTCGATAGTAAAATGTGTTATAAAAAATTGTAAAGTAAAGTTATTATTTATTATTGTAGTTGTAAAAAATATTCCCATAAAAATAATATAAATGATTTTAGAAAGGGTACGCTATACACACGATATTAATGGCACTCATAGCCTAAAATATTTTATTTGAGAATAAATGACATATTTATAACTAAGTATTTACAAACAATTCCAATACATAATGATATATGCTTACATGTAACATTACTTTAGGTACTCGAGCGAAAAACTAGTGCTTAACCATTTTTGATGCAGATAAAAATGTACAAACAATCTTAAATAGTGATTGGGCGAATTACGTTTGATATTGTCTATGTAATTTATATTTGGTTCTTAATTATATACGATTTTCTTTACAAATAATACATGAAATTGAAATAACTTTTAAGAATGAATAATCAGGTCGATAAATTATTTATACATTTTTATCTCCATCCGTCCTTATACATTAAATTAACGCATGCTATTGTAATACTTTACATAATAGATAAAAATATTTATCATTTTTACATACATTGATATACTTATAACATAAATCCGACATGCAAAAATACGAAGGACTTTGGATACATTTAAACTATCAATTCCATTATTCGATACCTTGACATATCTAACCTTTCATTCATTATTTCGAATGCCCGATATTTTCAATTCTTTTTATTATTACATTAATATTATATAATAATATACAGAATTATATTATAGAACCATTTAAATAAGTTACAACGACGTACTTGAAAATATCATTTTTTACGCGGCAATTCAATTTGGCCAATCACCTTTCGCGGCTTTTACGCGCGATCTTTATTATATATTGTGACTATAGCGTCCGCCATTTTTTCAATTTGACGTCCACGATTCGAGACGCCTTGAATTATGACGTAATTTTATAGAACAAATGTGTTGTTATTGTATATCAAACCTAAACACACACGTCCCTATTCATATAAAGATTTAAAACTTATTTTAGTTATCGAATGTTTTGTCTTCTTCGCTCAAACTTAATTCTAAAGTCGTTCGAAAGGGACAAAATATTCGATAGCTAAAATAGGTTTTAAATCGCTCTTTGAATGAGGCGGACAGTAATAAGGTTTTAATTTCATTATCAGTTACATACGTTTTAACTTATTCAAACGGTACATCTATACAAATATGCGTTCAGAATCAGTGTAGCAATATAACAAATGCAAAAGATATGAACTAAATACATAGTACTTATAACTTATATATGTTATATGTGACTATCGTTCTAGTTTTGTACACTGTTTACATATTCAGGATCAGTTCGTGTATCACATCGCTTGCAGACACAGACATGAAGATATATAGATGCAAATACACGCTTCACGTACCCAAAGTAAGGTTTACTTCGATGTTTCATTTAATATATACACCCAACAGTCACCTACATAGTCCTGACCCCACTCTAAGTTCAAGTGTTGTGGGTATCAATAAGTACGAGACTTGTCGCTCTGACAAACACCCAGACCCGAAACAAATACTTGTGGTTCACACAAACATTTGCCTCGGTGCGGGGATCGAATCCGCGGCCTATCGTTTCACAGCCGGCGTCTAACCAAATGCGCCACAGAGGCTGTCAACGATGTTTCATTTAGACCCAGTTGCGTAAACTAACTTTGACGAGAGCTTTAATTTTGACAATGTCATCCCCATACATTTGTGCGTTGACATTGCTAATGTATGGGATTGACGGTTTCAAAGTCAAAGTTATGGGCAAAATTAGTTTGAGCAATAGGACCTTAATCGCGCTCATTTTGTGACATTTTTATTCGATACGATTATCAGGGTCATAAGCTAAACTTTAAATCGGTTTCGCACATAGAGAATTTCATAACAATACCACTATTGTGACGCCACAGTTAATAGCTAACTTTGACACGCGTTTTCATACATTTGAAGGGATTTGCGTCTTCTATTTAGCTTCATGTCTGTGGATGCAGTAGTTGAGGAGACTATTTTTATTAAAAGTCTATGCAAAGTAGTCGCTCACACTTGCAAAACGTTTATAAAACAATTTAGATATTAAACTAAAACGGGCGCAGTGAACAAAACGTTTGTAACAAAAGTGTAAAGCTGTACCACAAAATCTATGTCTGTCCCTGTCACTCCTACGCAGTCACATTATCTTCCTTCTTGTTCTAATGATTTCCCGCGTTACTGATACGCGCGCACAGATTTTGTTCAATATGTCCGCTCCATTTAAATACCTTAATAATACAGATATTTTTCAATATAACGTTTACAAGTGCTAGCTTAAATTGTATCCACGTTATAAGTTGAGACAATAAACATATTTCGTTGTTGTTTAGGCTTATTATAATAATCAGTTTAGCTGAAACTAAGAAAATAAAACTGTTTTTTTCCGCTCTATGGTTTCATTTTCCTAGTAAAGCTAGAATTCATATTTTTAACCGGACTACAACCTCTTTTCACCTATGAGTCATGAAAATACTAAGATCTTTATCTGAATGTTTCATAATACAGTTATATGTCCAAGTAATACCATAGTATGATCTTGTAACCCATATAGAATGAATAATTGGCCCCTTATAATTGTTTTTAGAGAAATCTTATCAGACTTACTTAAAATCGTTAATACCCATTTAGCATCTGCATCCATTTTATGCATATCTATTTGATATATGTTTCACTTTATTAATAATACGTGCGAATACTACTAGTAAAAAATTATAATCCAAAAAGATATTCTTTCCTTATACAATATTAAAACACATAATAATTCAACCGATAATATTTACTTAAATATCCATTATTAAGGCACAATTAAATAAGTAAATGACTAAATAAATTTTACATCTAAATTTCATCAAAAATATATCTTGTGTATACCTCTTGACTATTTACTTAAAATTACTCATAAAAAAATACAACAATGTCTGCATTTTACGATTACAAAGTAAATATATCTTAAAAATAATTTTATTTATTTCGATGTATTTTATGAATAGTAACTGTAAGATAAAATATGTTGTGAACATTTTTTGTATCCTACGTTATCATGTTTGGTATTTATATTATTTCTTCCATTTATTACTAAAATCAACTCGTTTGGGAATGTTTTTTAATTATACCAACATTTTTATTAATAACAATGCGTGTAATGGAACGTTAAACAACCAAAGAGTCATAATTACAAAAAAGTATTTACATAGGGTAAATTATACGATTGGCACTCACACCTTGGGTATGTCTTTACGTTTCAGTGTTAACTTTCTTATTTTACTGCTATAAACTGCAGTACATTTTGAATCAAAAGTTTTATCTCACAATTTTTTTTTCCAATGAGTACCACTCTCTGTTTTTTTTTATGTTAGAGTAGCAATTATTAAAAAGTGCCAACAATAGGTTATTTTACCCTAATCGCTTTATCGAATGTTAGTCAGAGAAACAATTAATCGATTGGTTACGAGTTGTACAAGAATAATTAATATTTACCTAATTACTAACCTTTACGGTAATTTCTCAATCAATTTCGTAGTCAAAGCGACGTTAATTCGTGTACTGGTATTCCGAAACACCTATGTTTTCTACCAGTCGAAATAATAGGTTAATTTTAAAACTATAATGCCATGACAGATTTTTAAATTTGTTCTTTTCTTTATTCTGTACTTTTTTGTCTGTATGTTATTTCCTTTGCCACATAAAAAAATAGCACTCGCATATTGCAACACTTTTTAAAAATGGAATATGACGAGTTAATATTTTGTACATCTAGTACCTAGGCCGAGATTAGAGTCTATCATTTATTTTAGACTTTGAACAATTTATTTTAGGTCAAATATTTAGCACACAATCAATACCTTAGCTAAAAAATGTAACTGTACCATAGATGTTCGTGACAAATCGGAATAACTCGGTCAGACAAGCGGGTACAAATATAAACCTTATACAGTTGTAGTAGAGTTGATAATGTGTTATTTGGTTCGTTGGAGCTCGAATGGAGGTAAATTGAGAGTTGTTGACGGATGGACGCACGCGGCGCGGCGCTCAGCTGGCAGACAGGGTGTGGCTTAGTGTTATCTGGAAATATTAAATTGCGTTATATAATTTGTTGAATAGACTGATGTAAATAACATGTAGGGTATTATGATAAATAAATACACCCAATTGTCACATATTTTGATTGTCCCGAGCCCACATTAAGATACAACTCTAGTGACGTGGGCATCAAGAACTTGAATTCTTGATTGACTTTTCGGTCTCATAAACATTCCGAGCCGAAACAAATATAATCCATCATCATCATCAGCTCATTGCAGTCCACTGCTGGACATAGGACCCTCTCAATATAATCTCCCCATATAAGACAGGGAGGGATAGAACCAAGATTCTTGAGAAGAACTTCACTGCACATCCTGGGACTGAAGTGAGAGATTCAAAAAACTTGTTAAGAACCATTATCTTAGCAAAATCACTTAATGATACATTTATTTTTCTTCCCTCTTATGTCTGTACATTCTATCTTTAGTATATTATGTATTAGTTTATTTGTATTTATTTAAGTATTAGGATAAATTAGCCTTATTATATTATATAGCCTTATTGTATTTTCTTTGTTGTGTACCGCCACCAACTTCTGATACTATCCATACAAAGGTTGTCTGGAAGAGATCGCTCCAAGCGATAACACCGCCACTTGTAATACCATTTTTGTATTTTCTTTTTTTTCTGTAATTTACTTCTATGTATTGGTTTACAATAAAGAATATTGTATTGTATTGAGAGAAAAAGATCTACCTAGGAGCGTGTCTATTTCTGAGCAGGTGCGGAGGCACCTCCCGCCGCTCCACCTCGTCCGTGCCCAGCTGCAGCCCAGCAACCAGCTGCATGATCTCGCGCTCCTTCTTCAGTTCCTCGCGACCTGACTCCACCTGGAAATGGGACGGGATTATTAAACATTGTACTATTTATACTACCAGGCAGGCTCTATAAATGTATCTCATGCACATAATTATCTTCAACTGCAAATGTCTTCTGGAATATCAGACTTATTATATAAATTTGTATTATATTGATGCTTGCTCTTAAAATACATTTATGTAGAGTCAACGTGACCAACCGCGTGCCTGAAATCAACCTTTTTGGGAATAGCCTCCTGATTACGTTGGCTTAATGCAAATTGGAAATATACAACGAGTAACAGAATTAAATGTAAAAGCCGAAAGTAGTAGGTTCAGAATCAGCTACTGAATCGATATCAACACTTTTTTCTATAGGTTTATTTTTTTTAAAATAATTAATTAAAACTTAGTAAATAACAGACA